>WOVY01005147.1:0-174252 GCA_013436015.1 Rhipicephalus annulatus
CGGACAGTTGTTCCGGTCCCGTGAAATCCGAATTAACGACTTTTACTGTATTCCTTCTTTAAGCGAAAGTTAGTTTTAAGTGGAACCGTTAAATGTGGGCTCGACTGTAATGAGCATGTAACCGCCTGTAAAAGTGGTTCTGTTGCACTGTAGGGGTGCAAAGCCCCACTTAATGTTGAATGGGCTCTGCAACACTTTTTGAGCATGGTAAAAGACAATGCCAATCAGTAGTTGAGGCTACCGAGAACACGAGGGCCAAATATCATAGCGCAGCACGCGGCCTGCAATTCACCGTAAATTCTCAAAATCAGTTGAAACCTCATTTCAATTCCCACAACATAGAAGTCTGTTGCAACCATACTTGGATTTTACCTACTCCTTTTACAACACACCAAAATCCTCTTCACCATGGAAGTTCGTTGTAATGAGGTCATACTGTAGTACCATCAATGATGCACATTTTCTCAACACCAGCGACATGCCCTATAAGCATTCTGAGCTGTACACATGATGTACCATAATCAGACCTGCTGAGACTACTAAACAGGGCAACAGTACATGCAAAGAAAAAATCGAAACCAGCAAGTTCCTGCTGCCAGGAACAAGCCAATCCAACAGCCACCCACCTTCATCTTGTCAATGATGTTGTTGGTGCCAAGGATGTTGTACTTGCGCTCGGGAAACTTGGACGTGTACTCGTTGGCCCATGTCGTTTTGCCACAACCGGGCAGTCCACACATCATGATCATCTGCGAAAAAAAAACGGTTGGCTCACTTGTGCGGGAAAGTTCAGCCTCAGAGCCAAAAATTACTTACAAAAATTACTTCCCAATTCTAGTTGCATGGCAGAGAAAATCTTGCTCCTTAAGGGGCAATGTGGCTTTGGAAAACCAACTTTCTCAATACGCGAAAAGAATCGCGAATTATCAGAGTGGGTGGGGAGAGTACGCGCATGCACTAAAACGATACGATACAATAAGACAAGACGCATACGTTCAGATACCAGACAATGTTGGCAAATCGTCTGGTCTCTCTAGGCCGGTGACGTCAACGACAGTATCAGCGACCGGTCTTCGAAAGATGGGCGACAGTGTGAAAACACGGGCTGCGTCTTGCGATGCGGGGTGCTCAGAGTAATGGGGGGAAAAAGGACGGAAGGACGCGTAACAAAAAGCGGTCGAAGAGAGCGGCAACTAGAGGGGGCGGACGCAGAGTGGTTTTCCGGGAAGTCTGCAGAGTGGATTCGCTGTAACCAATTGGCGGCTCTCGGAGTCGTTAGTTGTAAGTGCTATTTTGTGTCATTTAAACAATGTATACTTTCACGGTCACACGAATATTTTTTGTTTGAAGTGGGGCTGCAATTCTGTATATCAATAATTTCTGCAGAGGCCTTCGCATTAGATGCAATTTCACACCAAGGCGAAATTGTAATTTGATCGCTAACAGCACAAAGATTTATTAAAAAGCAAAGAAATTAGTCGGAATACAAATTTCCACATGCAAATTGGTATTTGCTCGCAGCATCTTGCTGCAAGCTACTGGATGACAGTGCTTCCCATATCTAAATTGCTTCAAGGTAGATTTCTAGGCAACATCACAGTCAACTGATGTTGCAGAACAGCAAAACACATACAAGAAACAATCACCATAGCTTGTTCATAAAACGTACCTCGCACTCAGACTTCTTCTTTGGTCCAACTGTTCCACGTATCCTCTCGTCTAACGAAACACAGCCGATGAATGTGTAGCTTGAGTCGGGAGGCTTGAACCAGGGCTCCGGCTGTAACGCAAGTGCAGAAACAAACAAGTTTTGACAGCGCTACTCTCTGCTAATGCCGAAGGCCACAATTAGTGTACACTCAAACCTCGTTATAATGTAACAAGATCCAACAAAATTCCCTTTGAAAGCTTTTTGAAGCATTTTAAACCTCGTTGTAACGAAGTAAAATTGACCTGTAAACAAATATAACAAACTAAATTAGTCTACCAAATAGTCTATATATTATATATATAAAAAAAAATATTGTGTTAGGTAGTTTTTTGCAGAGTTAGACGCTTGTTCGGCGCGGCTCTTTCAAAACTCCCGCGTCGACCTTACAGCCACGCCTCGCACAATCGAAAGAGCTGTCCTTATCACAAAGCCAGCGAAGAGGATTGAAGAAGCGCTAAGCGGGTCACATAACAGAGAAGCGGCGCCACGGTGCAAAGCGATTTCCCTCTCACTTAAGAACACACGGAAAAGTTTCAGAAGAGTTACATTTATTCACAAATCAGAGGACATCAGTCATTAATTGAAATGATCTGTGCTGCGCGTCTGCACACGTTTGCCTTGCAGCAAGTCAATTTCGCACGCAGTTTGCAAAGCATAGTAGCACGCAGCTATGTCCAGCGCCAACACTCTCTAAAGACTATGGCAACGATTGCATCTTCGCCACTGCCCTCTGCACTGAGAAAGGAGAAGAGTCTCCATGCAGAGAGAAGCAGACCGGCACAAGAGAGAGAGCCAACAGCTTTCTTTTCTCTCTCTCTCCCCACGTGGCCTTAAAAGAAGAAGGATCTCTACGTGTAGAGACAGAAAAGGGAGGAGCGTGGTACAGGCACATCGCAGATCGCATTTGAAAGAGAGCAAGATAGCAAACAATCCGTCGCAGTCTTTTCATTCTTTTTTTTTTCTTCTTTTCCTTCTTAGCGCGCAGCGTTGAGAGGTGCCGCCACAAGACTGGGCATGGTGCTGAGAGCATTTCTGAGTGCGGTATGTTTGAATTGACCACTGCAAGTGCTTGGGCGTCAAATTACAGGGTGTTTCTGCCCATTGGAATACACATAGCTTTGACGGGACCACAGCGCGAGTTCGAATTAATGAGATTCGACTGCATTTATTTTCCGTCGCACGCATGGTGGTGTAGCAGTACATTGGGCCGCGAGGCGGTTTCCTTCTGTGCATGCTTATAGGAGTGCGCCCATCTGAGCATACATTGCCACACACTGTTATAATCGATGTAACGAAATAATGGATATAATGAAACAATTGTGGCTCCCCTTCAACTTCATTATAACGAGGTTTGAGTGTACTACAATTGCGCATCACCATATCGAAATTCCTCTGAGACCCAAAATAGACTGCGTTCCAAACTTGTTTACACACACACACACACACACACACACACACACACACACACGTCGCACATTTATCGTTCCTTGGATCTTGCCTTTCCGATTTTGTACAGCAGGGCTCGTACAGGTTTACAAAGCAGAATTTAAGGATATTCAAGGACTTTCCAGAACCAGTTGCAAGTTTTTCAAGGACTCAAAGCAGCGTGCGAAGCTGAAATTATTCACTCTATAAAATTTTCAAAAATGACCAGTTTTGTTTGCAATTACAATATATGAATATCACATTTATAAAAAAAGAGTGTAGTCTTTATAAGTTTCTCGCAGGATCTTTATAGGGAGAAGGCACGATGTCATGTTCGGAAAGTTACGTGCTGATGGGCTTCAACGCTCACGTGTCAGGCCTCAAAGGGGTCATGGCCATAATATTTGTGGCTTGCACGCTCTTTGCTTCAAGCTTTATTTATAGCTCCAATAAGCACAATACACGAGCCAATATTCATTTGTTCTCACTATACAATTTGTCACCTTTTTGATATAGACAATTTTCAGTTCCTGTTCGTGGGGACGGAGTCTTGCAGGTACATAGCAGCGTAGCTGACTTGGTCACCTGATCACAAAGCTTTGCACGAGTCATTCTGAGTATTGTAAGCTCTCGCACACATGTGCCACACAAGCACCTGCAAAACAAACTCGCCGCTACCCGCAGCAGCCACGATGCGTTGCCAGTATGTTGGAGGCTGAAGTCCGGAGGTCACTCAGCTGACTACAGATCTGGTGTGATGTCACTAGAACTTTTGTTGCCCTTCCTATAGAAGCTACATCAGTGTTGGGTGGGCTTGCGATGGGCCTCGATTAGGAGAATGAGCATTTAGGTACACTTGGGAAGCGACTTAAAATATATTCTGAAACCCACACGGTGCTTGCTATAGCCTTGAAATTTGATGGCACCACACCACCGAAAGTGTCGGCTTGTGCACAGCTGACACTCGCAGCACGTTGCTGAAACACCAAAGTAACAACTGTGACAGTGGTTAATTTGCACTCTTCCTGTGGATAAATGTGAGTTCTTTTCTAGCACCGTTCTTGTGTTTGTTTAAGCAGCACACTTCCAGTGTCGAGCTATGACAGTCGTTCATTAGCACTCGTCCTGTGCGCGTTCTTTCGTGCCTCTTTCGTGCTTGAGCGGCGCGTTGCATGTATGTGGTGGCTTGCCCTTCTTCGCGTGACATTCTAATTTCTTCCTATCACAATCACTGCTTCACCCTCACTAGAAACTAACTTTTTTACACATGAACCTTTCCCAATGGGATCATGTGCACCCACGACACATTACTGCTTCAGAAATGGGGGTTTGACAGGTTCACACACTGATGTACCACATTTTGAAGGTCGCAATGTCGATATGAGGGTGCACTGTTCAGGAAATTTAAGGACTTTCAAGGATGGCAAAAAATTGCAGTACTTTCAGGGGCTTTGAAAATGCATTCATGATATTCAAAGGTTTTCAAGGATTTTAAGGACCTGTACAAACCTTAGTACAAGCAGTAGAATACTCCACAAAGAGCCGCAAACTAATACACGGCGAATGCACTAGCCAACCAAACCAATTCCCTCCATACCTTGCTGAACAGGAAAATTTGTTATAAAGCAGGCGGAGAACACCGCACGGAAGATGACGAAAATGCAGCCAATGTAGCAAACACAAAAAAGCACACACACAACTAATTCAACATTTGCAAAGACAAATAACAAGCTCTGCATACTCACCAGCTGCCCAAAGTTGCACTGAAAGGCACAGTTCTTGGCCAGGACGTGGGGGAACAGCGGCCTGCCCTTGAGTGTCTCCTTGGAGATCTCGAAGGCAGTGCCGAGGTGCCTGCCGTTCTTGGCAAACGACAGCTGCACGGGATCGCTGTCCATGTCCTGGAGGGTTCGAGACAAAAAAGAGATGCTACAAACGAGCAAAGGGCCCTCAGCTACGTCGGTAAACGACATGATGAATTACCGTATAAACGCGTGTAAGGGCCGCACTTTTTTTTTCAAGAAATGAGGGCCAATTTTCAGGGTGCGGCCTATACACGAGACTTTTTTTTAAGTGAACTAAAAACAATGTACCAGTTAGCGAACGAAGAGCGTTTATTGCAGTATGCCGCGTGTGTGCTTAATCGTTGTCACTCGACAAGTCCTCTGACTCGGAGTCCGAGATGCTGTGTTGCGAAGCACCATCATTCCACAAACAGTCATCTTCGGTGCCATCCAGGCTGTTGGATATCCCAGTGACCTTAAAGCTTCGGGACACAATGTCCGTCGACACCGAGCTCCACGCCGACAATACCCAACCGAGAACAGTAACAAGCGGTGCCCTCTTCAGCCGTCCGGTCGGCGTGTGCTCATGGTTGCCGGTTGCCATCCATTCCGTATAGAGTCTTCGGAATTCAACTTTGAACGGTCGATTCACGCTCACATCCAATGGTTGCAACATTCCTGTGAGGCCGCCTGGAATCACGGCCATGTCTGTGCCGACACGGCGCAGCTGCTCCTTCACCTTATCGGTAAGGTGGCCGCGGAAACTGCCCAACACTAAAAGTGAATGTTTGGCCAACAAAGCTCTCGGTCTGTTCTGCCAAACACTTTTTACCCAGTCAAGGACTAAATCATCGTTCATCCATCCCTTCTCGTAGGCTCTAACCATGATGCCTTTGGGGAAAACTTCGTTGGGAATTCTTTTCCTTTTCAAAACAACTTACGGGGGTAGCTTCCGCCCGCCTGCGGTCACACAAAGCATCACGGTGTAGCGTTGGCACTCAGCACCGGTGGTCCGCACGGCGACACTCTTCTTGCCTTTACTTCGACTGTGTAGTTCTTGGGAGAGTCAAACCACACAGGATTTTGATCAGCGTTCGCTATTTGGGACAACAGATATTTGTGCTGATGGCGCAGGCCGATGACATGCTTGTGAAAACTAAGCACCTTATCGGTATAGTCTTCTGGCAGCCGCTGGCACAGCGTGGTCCTTCGCTGAAAGGAGAGTCCCTTCCTTTTTCAGAAACCTTCGCACCCAGCCAGCACTAGCCTCGAAATCCCCGGCCGGTATATTTTTCGCACGTGCCAAGGCTAGTGCCTTCATGCGCAGCATGTCCTTAGTGAGCGCAAAACCATCGTTTCGCACCTCAGTCACGTAGCGGAGCAACTCCTCTTCCAAATCAGGATACTTGCACTATTTTCCTCGGAAAGCGTGCTTTTTGATGTTGGTGTTCTGCAAGGCTTTCTTCTGAGCACACCAACGTCGAACACAGTTCTCGTCAACGTCGAGTTTTCCGCCGCCGGCCCGTTTCTCGTGCTCGAGAGCAAACTCGATCACCTTCAACTTATAGCCAGCTGTATAGCTATTTAGCTGCTTGCCCATCGTGCCAAAACGTAAACGTCCCGCAGAAAACTAGCTAGAGTCCCAGAGTCATTCAACGGTGCGCAAATGTCCAGCACATGGCAGGCTGAACAGCACAATAACCGAACAACGCACAAATACCAAAGTTGGTGATGCTAATGCCGATATGGATAGCACGTTTGTATAGAAGTGTCAGAAGTTAAAGATAAAATCCCGCTTTAACCTTTAGTTGGCGGGAACAGTACTGAAAAAAACTTAAAAATTTTAGCCAATTTCATGAACATAATAGTATGAAGAAAACCAACAAATTATTCTAATGACATAATATATGCTGATGATAAGTGCGTTCACTAACGCCATCTACTGACAACGCCTAGTAGCTCATACACGCGCGCGCATTTTGAATAAGTATGGGTCAAGGAAAGTGCGGATGCGGCCCTTACACGCAACTTTTTTTTTTTAATATGTACCGTATTTACTCGATTCTACCGCGCCCTCGATTGTAACGCGCACCCGATTTCCACAGCGAAAAAAAAAAAAAAAAGTGAGACATCGATTGCAACGCGCACCCATTTTTCTCACTGGCTCGCACGATCACACCACTTGAAAAAACGACTCCTTTCGGGAGCGTCTTCCATTTATATATGAGGTACGGGCGAAGCTTGTGCCCATCTGACATGTAACAGAGCATTGCTGTCACTGTAGTTTTACCGTGGACCGATGTCGGCACGCGAACTTGCTTCGCCCCCTAAGAGGCGTCTGAGTAAAGAGGCGTCTGATCGGCATTACCGATTTGCCCAAGCAGGTAGCCGTTGTTGCGCCGCAAGTTTAAGACGAAACTCTGAAAACTGTGAAGCTTTTCATCGTACTCCTCCGCAAAACTTAGACCTTTTTAGACCTTTTCTAAGACCTTTTTCCTTAGACCTTTTCTAATTAGACCTTTTTCTAAGACTAATTGCATAGCCCGCACTTGGAGCAGTTCTGTCGTCACGGGCCGCTGTGCCGCTCGCTGCTCAAGCACATACTCGCCGAGCAGCTCTTTAATTTGCGGAAACCGACCCTGCTGTGGTCCACTGAAGCCTTTGCGTTGTGGGGGTGCTGACACCCCCGCCCTGTAAAGTTGTCTGCGCCGCGTGGCGCACGTGTCTCGCCCCAAGGCTTTATTTTGGTGGTGACCACCGCCAGGCGATAGATGGCGTTGTGTTCGCTTTGAGTACCACTGTTGGTAGAGTGGTAGCGCCGGCGGTGGCCCCTGGCGGATGGCAGGCCTTGGTGGTGGGCGAGCGTTGAGCGGGTCTATTCTGTGCGTGGCGGCTGCCGCGAACGGTTGTCTGTAGCGTGGGCCCCCCGGTGCTCGGCACCGCGGGCTTCGCGCCGGGGTCCCACGTGGTAAGTCAAGCGTTAACGACGCCGCCTTGGGTATGTGTTAGTGTGTTGTGTGTGTTTATCATGTTATTGTGTGTTTAGTGTGTCACTGCGTTATGTTGTGTGTATTGTAGCGTGTTAATTAAACTTGATGTATCATTCGGCGGACGATATCGTCATGGAAATTAGTTAATAAAGGTATGTATGTTGTGTACGTTGTACCGACCGCGTCTGCTGTGTCCGTTCACTCCAAGAGCGTGGTGTGGCGATGCACGCGTTCGCCTCGCCGAGGAGACCCCACACTGGCGCCCAACGTGGGGCTCTTGGAGTATCGGACGACAGTTTTTGCGGTTCGGTACAGGGATTTTGTTAGAGCCGGAGTAGAGTAGGCCTAGGGGGGACTTCTTTGCTAGCGTCGGTGGTGTGCTTTGTTGAGAAGCGAGGAGATTGGTTTTGTAACATGTTTCAATTTGTCGGCAAGTTGACTTTCTATTTATTTCTTTTTGCTCGCAAGTGTTGTTATTTTTGTTGTTAGTTTTCAAAAACGATGTTGAATTAGGACGAGAGCCATGCGGTCCGCATCCTGGGGTGAGCAAGGCCTAGAGCACGTGGTTTGTAGGCCAGGCCCGAAGCGAGTGAGTACGGAAGCCTCGTGGGTGGTCCGATTTTCTGTGAATAGCTTCTTCTATCTCTTTGGGCTCAGGGAGCCGGGCGTCGTTGCTGACTTGTATTGCGGCTCGACGCTGAGGCGTCGTGACACCGCCCGGGGCGGTGGACGCCGGTCGCTCGGTAAGCTGCTGTGTGCGGCGAGCGATAGGGCCACCTCAGAGTGAACGTCTCCTCGCGGCTGCCTCTTCTGCGCCTAGGCTGGGTGGATGCCGGTTGCTGCCGAGTGACTCATTAGGCCTAAGGCTCTACGCAGCCACCTATCGCACGTGGCACAACTAGGTGGATTGTGGCGTTGAGGTGTTGCGCTCCGCTTCCCTCACTTTTTTTTTTTCTTGTGAGCACGAGTTAGGAAAAGTGATTTTTGTTTTATTTTGATGGGCGTCTCAGCCGCCACCGATGTATTAGCTAGCAGTACTGACCACCGTACCACGTGGCCGAAAAGCCTGAAGCTCCCTCCCCTGGGCCGCGCTCCTTTGTTTCTTTCGAGTTTTGTTTTTTGTCGATGTATTCAGCGGGAGGGATGTCATCCACGGCCGGCTGTCCTGCACATCGTCAGCGTCGTTGGCCAGGAATGCGGTCGTGAGGTCGGGCGATGGAGATGCCTGGGACCTGCGCAACTGCCTGCAGTCCGGCGCCCTCGCGAGTGCTGGCCGCAACTGGAAGACGTGTCGGCGCTAGCGACGGATCGTCGCGCCGACGGCAACGTTGCTGTTGCGGGGCCGGTACTGAGGTGAAGTCTAGCCGGACAGTGTAGCAGTGTCGACCGGCGGCGGTGTCGTGGTGCAAGGACATTGTGGTCGGGCGATATTATTTTTTGTTAAAGCTTGTGTAGCTATTTTTTGATTTCGGGGTATGGTTTGATTTAAGGTTGGGGGAATGTGGGGGTGCTGACACCCCCGCCCTGTAAAGTTGTCTGCGCCGCGTGGCGCACGTGTCTCGCCCCAAGGCTTTATTTTGGTGGTGACCACCGCCAGGCGATAGATGGCGTTGTGTTCGCTTTGAGTACCACTGTTGGTAGAGTGGTAGCGCCGGCGGTGGCCCCTAGCGGATGGCAGGCCTTGGTGGTGGGCGAGCGTTGAGCGGGTCTCTTCTGCGCGTGGCGGCTGCCGCGAACGGTTGTCTGTAGCGTGGGCCCCCCGGTGCTCGGCACCGCGGGCTTCGCGCCGGGGTCCCACGTGGTAAGTCAAGCGTTGGCGACGCCGCCTTGGGTATGTGTTAGTGTGTTGTGTGTGTTAGTGTGTGTTTATCATGTTATTGTGTGTTTAGTGTGTCACTGCGTTATGTTGTGTGTATGGTAGCGTGTTAATTAAACTTGATGTATCATTCGGCGGACGATATCGTCATCTAAATTAGTTAATGAAGGTATGTATGTTGTGTGCGTTGTACCGACCGCGTCTGCTGTGTCCGTTCACTCCAAGAGCGTGGCGTGGCGATGCGCGCGTTCGCCTCGCCGAGGAGACCCCACAGCGTGAAGCTTTGCTTTTGTTTCCTGCTTCTGCTTTTGTTTCCGCCGGTCCCGCACGCACGTTTCGGGAACTCCGAACGACCGCGATGCGGCCAGATTTCCGCCCGTTTCTGCACACGCGATGACTTTTCTTTTAAAAGCGGCATCGTGGTGCACTCGAGTTTTTGTAGTCGGCCCTTGCACGCCGTCGATGCTAATGCACTACTAGATGACGAACTCCTCAGCACACGTACAAAGTGCCGCACATGGGAAACACATAGGCAGAAATGGCCAACGCGCCATGCCGACGCACGTTGGGGGCGGCCATTTTGGATTTGCCGATGGCAATAGATTGACCGTAATTTTTTCGTTCGTACTCGATTCTAACGCGCATGCGACTTATGAACTCGCTTAACCGGAAAAAAGGTGCGCGTTAGATTCGAGTATTACGGTACTTCTTAAAAACGGGATGCGGCCTTTACACGGGTGCGGCCCTTACATGCGTGTATACGGTATTGGTTACAAGAAGTCATGAAGTTACAAATATTAGTTTCGTGTCAAATGCAACTTTGTTATAATGAGATTTGGATGCACTTCATTGGCAGTGTTGGCGGTGCCCAGTAAGCCGGTTCCTGTAACTACAAACAACTCTGCTTATTAAATATCACGGACAGAACACACCTTTCGTAAGATGCCATGCCATGCTTGTAGAATGAATTAACTCTTTCGTTACCCTGCCTATTCATATCGATCACCAGTGATCGACGCTTTTAGGTCACCGATTTCGGCATGTTAAATGTCTTTATCATGCACCCAGTGGTTTCTAGTAGTTAGTCTAGCCAGTCAACTTTCATAACCTTCTTGAATTTGCCGACTTGGGAAACATAGCGATTTTTTTTAGACTTTTGCGCAAACCAATGTGCGTGTATACTTGGAAAAATGCACTAGGTAGGCGAACATGACAGAAGTGCGTGCCCCCCGTGATTATGCTACAGTAACATCGAAGTTCATTAATAAAAAAAACTTTGCAAGCCAAATATCGAATTGATGCGTTAGCTGCGCAATTTGACCGAGTTGAGCAGTAATAATTGTCGGACATTTATGCCAGCTAATCAAGAAAGAGCTGTTGCTAGGGGTCAGAAAAAATTAATTCTACAAAAAAAATATATTTCCCAAGGTCCGCGGCATGTATAAAGTGTGCAGGTGGCTCTCACAGCCAGTTTCCAGCCGCTTTGGTTTTACTTGTATCTTTATATGACACAGGGTCGCATCTAGTGTCGCTGGTTGTTCCTATTACATGGTCGTCACGTGTGCATGGGTGCGCATCAGTGCTGCAAAACAGACGTGCTGCTTGAAAATGTCTTGAGACTCCACCTGAATTGAGTGAGAACGAGCAGAGATTTAGTGGATGACAGCACCTCAGTTTCAAATTTTATGGCGACGATGTTTTGCGTCAGCCTGAGACATCCGTATCAATTCATGAGATTGTTTTGTTTACATCTTCAAGTTATCTCCTCCGCCGCATAGCATATAACTTTCAAATTTTGTGCATAATCTTATAGTTACTCAGGTTATGTGATATTTTTCTTGTTTTATTACAACATGAGCAAAAATGCAAAAGAATATGCTTGGATGCATAGATTGGAACGGCAACCTATGCGGGTGAGGTGGCTCATGGGAAGAGGTGACGCTAGAGGAAATAGCAAAGTTTATTGGACCTCTCATTTATAGAGGAATTGTTCACATCACAAGTATCCATATTTATTGGAATACCTGGACACTTATCGCAAGGCTACGAGAAGAGTGTACGAGTACACTTGTGTCTCACAAAGACCCACGCACGCAATGCTTCATCGCATGGCATGAACAATGAAGCAGCACCTCGGTTCTGTTTTTCTTTGTCTATGTGAAGAAAAATATTTTGTACAACATTATTTTTATACTGTTCCTGTGTCTTCTACAAAATGCATATTATGAGTATTCTCTGTTTTGAATATTTTTCATATATAGTGTTTTTTATTCCACTGTTTACAAGCTGGTGACGAAAAATTTCACTTTTCACATTTTTATTCATTCTAAAATATTTTTGTTGCTTTACAATATATATTTTTTGGAAAGAGCATTTCATTCTGCAATGTTTGATATACTGCAATGCATGCTGGAGTATTTTTCAAACTGACAAAAAAAATCTTCCTGAGACATATGAAAAACAACCATTCTAGCGGGGTAACGAAAGAGTCAAGGAGGCTACCATGGAAGGGCAATTTTATTATTTCCACTTTTCCGCTTTTTCTGCTTGAGTTGCAGCTGTTCTTAAGGGGAGACGCGGGTCGAAAAGTCGCGTTTTTTTTCCAAATTTCACCTTTTCTGTTTTTTGTTGCTTTATCATCTTTATACATTATATTTTGACATCTGAAAATATCACAGCGAAATAAGCATCAGAAGTCAGTGAAAAACGCGTCTGAGTGAGCGGCAGTGACGCGCGGCATCACGAAATTTACACAAAACGGGCTGCTGTTCGCGTGCTCGCGGGGCCGCGAAGAGAGCTGTCCGCCATATTGCGGCCGCTGGCTCGTGTAGAGTTGTCCTTACTCTCCACGATCCCGGTTCTTGAAGTCTCGTACGTTCACGAAAAATCTAAAAAAAAAGCAACAAAAACAGTCTTTTCCCGCCGTTTCAAACCGCGCGCCACTAACGCAGGGCCGCCATTGGCTGACAGCACCCGTGTTTTCTTGCCGTAGTTCGCTTCACTGTTTTCCGGAGTTATTTTTCGCTGTTTTCGTGCGATGGCAAGCCCGAAAAAGGCCGTTGCCGACCATCGGAAATACAGAAGTAAGAACAAGTTCAGAGGGAAGCGGCGGAGGACGTACAAGAAAGCCACCGCCAACGAAAATGTCCGCGACGGGCCAGCGGCCGGTAGGCCTAACATCGACCACGGCAACGTCGACCATGGCAACTGCGACGACGAGATCAACGCTGCAGTGAATTTTGTGAGTGCATCGCAGAAAAAGATCGCGTTATTCGAAAACGACGTCAGGCCGAATGTCGATCGTGCCGAAAGCGTAGTGCTGTGCGAGTTGGGTGCATTGACGGCCGTCGTCGCAGGCGCGGCATGCCCCGTTTGTCACGAGAGTAAACTCGCAGTTCGGGCACCGAATAAAAAGCGGAAAGGCCTTTCGGCGTTTCTGGAGCTACACTGCGAGAATGCGGAGTGCTCGGAGAGCATCCTTTCGTCCGCGTACTCGTCGAAGCGGGTCGCGTCAGATGGCGGCCGCGGTGCAAGCAGAAGCTACGACAGCGGGAGTTCGCGTGACGCCTTTGCCGTGAACCTGAAAGTGGTGCTTGCAGCGCGTGCCGTCGGTATCGGGCATGAGCAACTTTCACGATTTTGTGCAGTAGTTGGATTGCCAAACCCTATGCACCATAAGACCTTCCATGCTATCGGCAAAAAGATTCACAGTGCGGCAGTGAAGGCTGTCTGTGAAAACATGCAAAGGGCACGCAGCGTCACCAAAGAGGTGGCTGGTAACAGTGACGTGCCAGTCATGTTTGACGGCACATGGCAAAAAAGAGGCCACAAAAGCCACAATGGTGTGGGAACTGTAGTGTCCTTGGACACTGGTTTGTGCCTGGACTATGAAGTGCTTTCCAACTTCTGCCTGGCGTGCAGTTTGCATAACGACATGGGAGGCGATGAAGAAACATGGCAGGCGTTTCATCATCCCGTTTGTGAGAAGAATTGCGACTGTTCTTCGCATGCCATGGAGGCCGAAGCTGCAGTGCGCATTTGGCAGAGGACTGTGGACTATGAGACACCCCTGCGGTTCACCATCTTCCTAAGCGATGGAGACAGCAAGGCCTACAACGGGGTCTGTGATGCCAACGTGTACCCTGACACTCCAATTGAAAAAGAGGAGTGCACCAACCACGTGGCGAAACGTCTGGGCACCGGCCTGCGGAAGCTGCCAACGCCACTTCCACGAGGGGAGAAGCTGAAGGAGACCACCATCCAGAAGCTTCAAACTTACTTTCAGGTGGCCATTGTGAACAATCGGGGAAATGTCCACAAGATGTACACTGCCATATGGGCCTCATGTTTGCACTCGTGCTCAACAGACGGTGCTGGAAGTCACAAGTTCTGTCCTGCAGGCCCAGACTCGTGGTGCAAGCACCGACGTGCTGAGGCGCAGGGCCAGCCTGCACCGTGCCACACCCCCCTCCTGACCAAGGCCCAGGGTTTGGCAGTCCTCCCAATCTACAAGCGTCTCACAGATGCGAAGCTGCTTGCCCGGTGCCTCCACGGCAAGACACAGAACGCGGCCGAGTCCCTGAACAGCAAAATATGGCTGCTGTGTCCAAAGACCCGGTTTGCTTCCCGGACTGCTGTGGAAACAGCCACAGCCATTGCAGTCCTGTGGTTCAACCGGGGCCACGCGAGCTTTGAAAAGGTGCTGGAAGAGCTTGGGGTGCTTCCTTCGGAGGCCCTGGTTACCCTCAGCGACCGCCGAGACAGCATGCGCATGCACAAGATGAATGTGCGTCAGACCGCTGAGGCGAGGGCACACCGTCGCAGTGCAGCCAAGAGGGCCCGGGTGGAAGAGTCCTGCCGCACCAGCCGGGAAGGGAAAACCTACGGTGCTGGAGAGTTTTAGACAACTGATATTTCCTCTGGACATGTGTGTATGTGTTCAGCACAAGTTTCGTGCTACTGCGTTTTTCATTTTTGTAAATACAGACTTTCAAACTTTCAAACGCGTTTTTCTCATTTCGCAATTTTGGCCAATTTGCATTTTTTGCGGGAAGTGTTTCGGGCACTTAGAATGGTCATACGACGACGAAATTTGGCACACACATTGAGGAGAGTGCGTAGGGTGCCGATATCTACTTGAATCAGCACAACCTATCAGCTGTAAATATCTATTAATAAATTTAATGGTGGTCGAGTGGAAAAAAAAGGGTACTTTGCTACACAGATGTTTTTTTCATAGTTTCAAAGTTGGAGCACAATTTCTAGCTAGATATCGGCACTCTATGGCTAATAGGGAGCAAAAGGAGCCATTGAACAACTCTCTGCATGAACATTTAGTATGCGCGAAAGTTCCCGGAAAACTTATCAAGTTTCACCATTACTTGAAACACAACTCCCAAACTATTGCACTTATGTAAAAACTGATTACAGATTTGGAAGGACCACTGATGCAGTTTTTCCTCCTGATTCCAAATCTGTAATCAGTTTTTACATAAGTGCAATAGTTTGGGAGTTGTGTTTCAAGTAATGGTGAAACTTGATAAGTTTTCCGGGAACTTTCGCGCATACTAAATGTTCATGCAGAGAGTTGTTCAATGGCTCCTTTTGCTCCCTATTAGCCATAGAGTGCCGATATCTAGCTAGAAATTGTGCTCCAACTTTGAAACTATGAAAAAAACATCTGTGTAGCAAAGTACCCTTTTTTTTCCACTCGACCACCATTAAATTTATTATAGATATTTACAGCTGATAGGTTGTGCTGATTCAAGTAGATATCGGCACCCTACGCACTCTCCTCAATGTGTGTGCCAAATTTCGTCGTCGTATGACCATTCTAAGTGCCCGAAACACTTCCCGCAAAAAATGCAAATTGGCCAAAATTGCGAAATGAGAAAAACGCGTTTGAAAGTTTGAAAGTCTGTATTTACAAAAATGAAAAACGCAGTAGCACGAAACTTGTGCTGAACACATACACACATGTCCAAAGGGAATATCAGTTGTCTAAAACTCTCCAGCACCGTAGGTTTTCCCTTCCCGGCTGGTGCGGCAGGACTCTTCCACCCGGGCCCTCTTGGCTGCACTGCGACGGTGTGCCCTCGCCTCAGCGGTCTGACGCACATTCATCTTGTGCATGCGCATGCTGTCTCGGCGGTCGCTGAGGGTAACCAGGGCCTCCGAAGGAAGCACCCCAAGCTCTTCCAGCACCTTTTCAAAGCTCGCGTGGCCCCGGTTGAACCACAGGACTGCAATGGCTGTGGCTGTTTCCACAGCAGTCCGGGAAGCAAACCGGGTCTTTGGACACAGGAGCCATATTTTGCTGTTCAGGGACTCGGCCGCGTTCTGTGTCTTGCCGTGGAGGCACCGGGCAAGCAGCTTCGCATCTGTGAGACGCTTGTAGATTGGGAGGACTGCCAAACCCTGGGCCTTGGTCAGGAGGGGGGTGTGGCACGGTGCAGGCTGGCCCTGCGCCTCAGCACGTCGGTGCTTGCACCACGAGTCTGGGCCTGCAGGACAGAACTTGTGACTTCCAGCACCGTCTGTTGAGCACGAGTGCAAACATGAGGCCCATATGGCAGTGTACATCTTGTGGACATTTCCCCGATTGTTCACAATGGCCACCTGAAAGTAAGTTTGAAGCTTCTGGATGGTGGTCTCCTTCAGCTTCTCCCCTCGTGGAAGTGGCGTTGGCAGCTTCCGCAGGCCGGTGCCCAGACGTTTCGCCACGTGGTTGGTGCACTCCTCTTTTTCAATTGGAGTGTCAGGGTACACGTTGGCATCACAGACCCCGTTGTAGGCCTTGCTGTCTCCATCGCTTAGGAAGATGGTGAACCGCAGGGGTGTCTCATAGTCCACAGTCCTCTGCCAAATGCGCACTGCAGCTTCGGCCTCCATGGCATGCGAAGAACAGTCGCAATTCTTTTCACAAACGGGATGATGAAACGCCTGCCATGTTTCTTCATCGCCTCCCATGTCGTTATGCAAACTGCACGCCAGGCAGAAGTTGGAAAGCACTTCATAGTCCAGGCACAAACCAGTGTCCAAGGACACTACAGTTCCCACACCATTGTGGCTTTTGTGGCCTCTTTTTTGCCATGTGCCGTCAAACATGACTGGCACGTCACTGTTACCAGCCACCTCTTTGGTGACGCTGCGTGCCCTTTGCATGTTTTCACAGACAGCCTTCACTGCCGCACTGTGAATCTTTTTGCCGATAGCATGG
The DNA here is from genome assembly GCA_013436015.1 of Rhipicephalus annulatus. Taxonomy (NCBI): domain Eukaryota; kingdom Metazoa; phylum Arthropoda; class Arachnida; order Ixodida; family Ixodidae; genus Rhipicephalus; species Rhipicephalus annulatus. The sequence goes on from WOVY01005147.1 coordinate 16,946, forward strand.
AAGGTCTTATGGTGCATAGGGTTTGGCAATCCAACTACTGCACAAAATCGTGAAAGTTGCTCATGCCCGATACCGACGGCACGCGCTGCAAGCACCACTTTCAGGTTCACGGCAAAGGCGTCACGCGAACTCCCGCTGTCGTAGCTTCTGCTTGCACCGCGGCCGCCATCTGACGCGACCCGCTTCGACGAGTACGCGGACGAAAGGATGCTCTCCGAGCACTCCGCATTCTCGCAGTGTAGCTCCAGAAACGCCGAAAGGCCTTTCCGCTTTTTATTCGGTGCCCGAACTGCGAGTTTACTCTCGTGACAAACGGGGCATGCCGCGCCTGCGACGACGGCCGTCAATGCACCCAACTCGCACAGCACTACGCTTTCGGCACGATCGGCATTCGGCCTGACGTCGTTTTCGAATAACGCGATCTTTTTCTGCGATGCACTCACAAAATTCACTGCAGCGTTGATCTCGTCGTCGCAGTTGCCATGGTCGACGTTGCCGTGGTCGATGTTAGGCCTACCGGCCGCTGGCCCGTCGCGGACATTTTCGTTGGCGGTGGCTTTCTTGTACGTCCTCCGCCGCTTCCCTCTGAACTTGTTCTTACTTCTGTATTTCCGATGGTCGGCAACGGCCTTTTCGGGCTTGCCATCGCACGAAAACAGCGAAAAATAACTCCGGAAAACAGTGAAGCGAACTACGGCAAGAAAACACGGGTGCTGTCAGCCAATGGCGGCCCTGCGTTAGTGGCGCGCGGTTTGAAACGGCGGGAAAAGACTGTTTTTGTTGCTTTTTTTTTTAGATTTTTCGTGAACGTACGAGACTTCAAGAACCGGGATCGTGGAGAGTAAGGACAACTCTACACGAGCCAGCGGCCGCAATATGGCGGACAGCTCTCTTCGCGGCCCCGCGAGCACGCGAACAGCAGCCCGTTTTGTGTAAATTTCGTGATGCCGCGCGTCACTGCCGCTCACTCAGACGCGTTTTTCACTGACTTCTGATGCTTATTTCGCTGTGATATTTTCAGATGTCAAAATATAATGTATAAAGATGATAAAGCAACAAAAAACAGAAAAGGTGAAATTTGGAAAAAAAACGCGACTTTTCGACCCGCGTCTCCCCTTAAACCTTATTCACAAGGAAAGGGTCTTTTTCCGCTGCCTGTTGGTTGCCGGCATAACGCCATCAGTTGCCAGCATAGCGATGAGCTCTGGTAACACAGCAACAAGTTCGCTATCCTCCGCAGCTAACTCCTCGCACGTCCAAAAACGTGTTGGCAAACGCACAGTCGACGACGCGGACGCACTGTTCGGGGCTGTAGTCACTGCAGTTAGCGAGCGTAACGCACCAGGCGCACTTGAGCACAAAACACAAACACCAACCTTACTTGTGACAACAGAGCGTTGCACTGATATTCGATGTTGCGATAAGCATCAATGCGGTCGTCATTTTGAAGAGACAAAGGAGAAGCCGCTCAGCATCGATGCAACTGTCGCCTACGCGTTGGCTTGTGAACGAGCTTCACAATGCGTACGAGCTTCATCGGACGCTTTCTTAAACAGAACGCGTGCAGAGTCCCAAACTTTGCCCTGCCCATCGTTAGTGACATGACAACAATGAGCGTCCTGTGAACACGGCGAAAGATCGTCTTGTAGATACGGTGAAAGATTGAAGAGCACAGGTGAGAATTGAGCGGAATGATGGCAAACGGGAAAGCAATGCATGCCAAGAGAACAGCGGCGCCGGAGCAGACGGCAAGCCGGGGGAAACAGATGCGTCATTGCGCGCAGCAGCCAATAGGAGCTGCGTGATCGCCCCCTCCCTCGAGAGGCGCGCACTTCCTCCAATCGTGGCTTCGCATTTGAGCCGTGGGAGACTTTAAAACTTCGAGAGCCCCCCAATCATGAGCGATTCTCGTGCTGCCACGCCACTGCTGCTGCCGTGGTAGCGAAAGGGGGGGGGGGGGGGGGCAAAAATTCACGAGCAAAACAAGACCAAAATGGCGGCACTGGGCTGTGTGGTTGGGAAATTGCAAATGCGCGAAGTTGGGGCATTTTCAGCGCTCGCTGGCCACTCGCCAACTACCGTGGCATGTTATATAATTTATTTGACATACTTTTGCGATGAATTAAACATTGATATTTATAGAACAGATAGTTTATAAGACATACAACCTGAATATGTGGTTTTCAAAAAATGGACTTCTTCGCAATTTTTCGGTTTTCAAAGGGCGCGTCCTAAAAGGTCGCAGCTCTCCGAGTAAAGTAACTTAGTAAAGCATCACGCAAATAACTTTTCTTTTTGGAAACATTTCCGGATGCCAGCCGTGAGGCAGGAAACTTAAAACTCACCGCCATAGCCAGAATGACGTCCCCTTCCGCAAAGGGTTCTCCGTAGTCCTTGAATTTGCAGTTCTCCGAAATTTTGCCCGTACCACCAAAGCCGTACGACAGTGGTTCCTCACCTGCAACGAAGGAAAACCACTTTTATTACAGACTCCTACAGCACAGCCGCCGCAAGCCCCACACAGTGTTTTCATACATAGTGTGAAATATAGCGATGGCTACAAAGGAGTTCGGTGAGCAAACAAAAATTTAAGACAACACACAAGTCATAGATTTCTAAGTGGAAACACCTCACTGCTACCAAACTAGGGCATGATTAATGCTAGGCAGAAGCAGCGGCGACACTCACCTAACTGCATAGAGGTGTCCTCCGTGGAGAAGCCGACACGGGCAACGTTCGGTGTGGGTTCGTCCGACGGCAAATGCGAGACGTCTAGGTACTTAGTGATCTGTTGGCAACAAGAACTCAATAAAACACCATCACACGGCCCCGTGGCCAGCACCATCACAAACGCCAAATGCATTCGGTTAGGTTATTGCAGTCATGGAAGCAGCAACTTGACGAAAGACATGCACCTACGCAGTTCGAAATTTCACTTCACTAACAGTGAGGCTGCTGGTGATCGCCCTGTGCCCGTGTAGGACATAGCTGGTCTTAAAACTCCCACTGTTACATAAATTTTGGCTCACAAAAAGGTACGTCAAATGCTCGGCATTTTGAAAGCTGCAAATCGTACTATAAAAATACAGCAGACTCTAAAAGAAAATATCTTGGAACTGCTGCTTAAATGAAAAAGTTTCCTCTAGCGCAGTTGCTTTTAATACTTGGATTCTCCACCCTTTTCATGGCTCAGTAAGTAAACGAAATTCCTGTTAAACAAAACACATTTTCCTGGTCCCTTAAGATTTCGTTTAATGAGAGTCTACTGTAGCCGCACATTTGAAATCATGACTCGGAATACACAAACTGTGAGGAAGTCTTATAAAAACCCATTCAGACATAAAATGAGAATTTAAAGCAAAGTTTCCCCTACATGTGTACACCCCTCCATAAAAAAAAAAAAAAAAAACACACCCAAGTCCACTTATATTAGATACTGCCAACTCTAAGACACTCATTAGAGTTGTGCGATTTCAGACTTCTAAACGACAGCTGTGAAGTGTGAAAAAGGAAAAGTGAACTCGCCTTTGTCTCAAAGCAGACCTTGCCCTTGTTGACGCCGTAGGATGCCCTTGCCCCTGCCCACATAAGGCCAAAGCCATGCTGACTCATGGACTCTGCCTCATACCGGCTGTCGTCTATGCACAGGTTCAAGTCCGAGTTGTCTGCACACACACACACACACACACACACCTGTTTACTACAGCTGACACTCAACATACAAACTCACAGTGAACTATCGAAATAACACGAAACCAGGGTTCAGAGGTGTGGAACACTTACATGTGTCGAGAGTGACCAGTGTGATGTCGAAGGTCTCTTCGGGAAATTCCTCCACCTCTGCCTTCACCTGCGGAGATCTTGCCCTGTGACAAAGAAAACGGACTGGACCTTAGCACTTGCCCAAGTTCTCAACAAAACATGCGACACACACACACACACATATACCCACACAAAAGAAAAGTACGAAATTTTAACCCCTCTTTCTAAGAGCATTTCTCCCTGTAAGAGCATTTCTCACTGGAGCGGCCGTACATCATTTCTTACACCAGCATTTCGTAGAGGCAGCAGCTGCTGTTTTTATGAGTGAACCTCAATCGGGCAAACCTTTGCCCGAAAAACAAAACGTCACTCTACAAGCAATACAAGCTGTAGATTGACAGCAGTAAACAAACCAGAGCATCGGCCGTCGATAATCTGCCAAGCAGAAAAGTGCGTCGGCATTTCCACATGCGCTATAGAAGGTTCCAATGTTTTCGCTAACGGCTGAGTAAGTAATCTCATCGGAAGGTTCAGAGGTTATCTAGATTGTTCACAGTCATTCGAGCGCGGTTTGCGCAAGACACGCGTAATGGTGCGTAGCAAAAATAGAAAGAAGGGAGCGTGTGCGGCATTACGATTCCAACATTTCAAATTCTTGCTATTGCAGTCATCGCTTCGCCGGTAACACCGATTTTAATTTTTTTTCAGTTTACAGTCGTCGACCGTTTATTCGGACGCCGAAAATTCGGATATGCCTGTTTATTCGGACATCTTCATGGCACCGCTACTCTCCCCATTGATCCTAATGTAAACTCACGAACTGAAATTCGGACACCCCACTGTGCGCCATTCGATTATTCGGACTCCGTTTGACTGACCGGATGCGTCGAAGTACGCCATTACACGCTGACAGCGACGTTAACGATACGTTAGCTAGGTTGCTAGCACTGATATGCTGCACTAGCTATGGATGGTTGTCGAGCCTGTGTCAAAATGCACGCAGAAATCGCCATTGCTGATCTCAAAGACTATGCGTGGCGACGCTTCTTATTTAAAAAAAAAATAAGTTGCCAGTTGAGCGGCCAAGCCACCTACAGAGTCTGTTCGCAGTGGCGTTTGTCAGCAGTGTCAGTCAGCTGATTCTGCGGCTAGGCCTGATTCGTCTTGTTCTCTGTGTTCTCGCTCTCTTACGTGTTCCGTGGCGTGCTGAAATGGCTACGACGCCACCCGTTGCTGCGCCGTCGGGAGTGAAGAAACGCGGCCAATGTGGGAGCTACAAGACGCTCACGATGACGAAGAAAGCGGAGATAATTCGTCAAGTAGAAGGCGGCCGACCTCAGTCTGAAGTGGCTTGACAATTTTCTGTTTCCAAGCAAACCGACTCGGAAGTGTGCGTGTGTGCAGACACGACAGTTTTTTTTCAGACTCCCGATTATTCGGACTTTTTGGCGGTTCCCGTTGAGTCCGAATAAATGGTCGGTGACTGTATATGATTTGGCTAACAGCTTCGCTGTTAAAACATATATAGAGTCGCTTAATAAGGTATGCACACAAACGCCACCTTAACAATCAAGATTCATGCATGAACAGAAATACGACGCGACCGAACCAATTTGGCGTCCTTTGTGTAGCCCACGCGTGTTGCTCTGTCGATGATTAAACTCGTCTTAATTTGACGTTGCACACGCAAATTGCCATTTAGACGCAGCAGGTCAGATTGGCGCAGAAAGGCACAAATGGCGTAGTACTTCCACCCATGTGCACTGCAGCATCAGCTACACTTGAAATATCGTGTGAATGCAGTACACACTATTGATTGCCGACAATGTTTATGCCAACTCCACTTTACTCTCCCGCAGAACTCCACGTTGTGGGAATTTAGGCTAGCTCGCTGCCATTGCTCCGGCTTTGCCGCCTTTTCTGCCGTTCTCATGTCCTGACATGGCTCCCTTCCTCCACTGTCTGCCCCGCTGGGAGAGCGAGGAGTGACGCTTAATTCCTCACACCCGGTAGCAGATGTGGACTGTGGCGCTGCGCGCAAGGTCTCCGGAGAGGTTTCGCGCGCGTGCGCCGGGAGAGAGTCAGATTCTCCGGGACAGCTTACGGTGAACGCACATTCCCTTTTTTATCCGCCGACTCCCGTTGTTTGGGGCTCGTCGGACTTTGCTGATGGCGCCTCGCGCCCAACGCGAACGGTCACTTTTTGTTGCCCCTTTGCGTAGGCTCGACCGAAGGGCGGTACGGCGTCCTAGTGCGTGGCCAAGCTAAGCCAACCCGTCTCCCTCCGGAGCCTTGCTCGAGCAACTGGGCCTTGGTCCCGGTATCTCTGTGAATCACTTTTACCACGGAGACGTGCTCGTGGCACCCTGTGTAGTACTTTTTGCCCGTGGCGTGGATAAGCCCATTTGCTTTCGCGCCGAGCCTCATCGGCGGGAAAGCGAATGGGTTGTACCGCATTTTTGTGTTATCACAGATAATAAAGTGCTGCGACCTTGAGCAGTATCGTGTTCTCGCCACGGCAACGGTTAACGCGTGCCCTGCGGCTCGCTAAGACAGGACCCACGCTAGTGGCCGCACTCCTTCAGGATACGTGTCACTACAACGTATGCGCACACGACTTATTAGTGTAGTTACCTAACAACTGATCATTCGTTGACTTGGCTATCCAGTGAAGACTACTTCTATGGCTTTCACAGTCGTTCATAAAAATTTTCTGGCGTCAAAGCCCAGCATAGTAAATAACACGTCAGGCTTTCAAACGACATGAAGACGAACCGCATCGCCAACGGACACATGTCCTGCCCCTGGTTTTACCGCTGCCCAAATGTAGGCGAGCAGCGGGGAATAGGGGACAAATTCTGCGGTCTCACGCACACACACACAAAAAAAAAAAAAACATTGCCCCCTTCTTTATGAAGTGAAAGAAGACGGCAGCTCAGCGTGAAATGCACAGAAAAACTGGAACAACAGAGCAGCTGATTATATTAAAAAAAAAAAAAAACACTGTAGGATACACAAGAATTAAATGCAACGAAAACACATAGCAGACAGCCCTCAAGGCAACTGAGCTAGACAACAACAGTGGATTGGTTGGCTAATATTACATTGTCCTTATCCAACATTTGATTTATTATTCAATCCTTAGAGGCACATTGCAGCATCAGCAACACTACCGGTTGAGGGGCAATTACCATGTTTGCACACCTGAAATATGGCAAATGTGAACAGTACACACTACACAGCAGGCATACATTAGGCTCCAAGAAATTCAGGCCAGATACTACTCATGAAAACGTCTCAACTATTAGTATGAGACAATAATTCCAGCCCCAAAGCGCAAAAAAGGACAGCAATAAGCATCGAAAGCTTGCCCATGAACTTTCTAAACAAAACATACTCGACGCTCATAACCCTCACGCAAGAATACCGTATATACTCGTGTAAGGGCCGCCCTCGTGTAAGGGCCGCACCCCAACTTTGAAAGCGGATATTTCGAAAAAAAAAAAAAACAAAAGTTCAAAATGTCCCGCCAGAAAAGTGTAGTTAGTTCATTTACAGCCAGATGGCGCTGCACGCTTTTCCGCTTTTATTCTACTTCCGCCGACGCGCCGACCACGCTGTTGACAGCGCGCCGCCATATTTGCCTTGTGCGGCCTCTTTGTTGGCATCGTTCCTAGCATCGTGTCGATACGTTGGCAGCGCGACTTCAGATCGGTGTCGTCGGTGTCACTTTGTTGGTTGTAGTGAACCCTGCAGAAGCCAGCGCACGTGACGGACGATGGGCCGGCATCTGAGATCATTCACTGCAGCATTTAAGCTGCAAGTGATTGACTATGCCGAGGAGCACGGGAAGCGGGAAGCTGGACGAAAGTACGACGTCGATGAGAAGCGCGTGCGTTACTGGATGAATCAGAAAGATGCCCTCGCCGCTACTAACAGGAGCCGAAAGGCGTTTCGCGGGAAAAAGTGCAAGTACCCGCAACTCGAAAGCGAGCTCGTCAACTACGTCGTCGACACACGAAGGGACGGCTACGCCGTATCGACTGACATGATACGCGTCAAAGCCCTCAGCATCGCTCGCCACATGGAAATACCCCCGGCACAATTCAAGGCAAGTCGGGGCTGGGCTACGCGGTTTATGAACCGTAACCAGCTTTCTATTCGGCGCCGAACGACGATTTGCCAAAAACTGCCGCGCGAGTACGAAGACCACGTCATTAAGTTTCATCGCTTCGTGAATGCTCTCAGGAGGGAGCATGAATACGACCTGTCCCAAATTGGGAATGCGGACCAGACACCTGTGTGGTTCGATGCACCGGAAAGCACCACAGTGGATTTAAAAGGTGCGAAAAGTGTGTCTGTGCGCACGACTGGTGCAGAACGCCAAAGGTGCACTGTGATGTTGTGCATCACGGCAGACGGCAGGAGGCTTCCGCCGTACGTCGTATTTAAAAGGAAGACTCTCCCAAAAGAGAAGTTCCCTCAGGGAATCGTCGTACGTGCGCAAGAGAAGGGCTGGATGTCCGAGGAACTGGTCGTTGACTGGATTAAGACCGTCTGGGCAAACAGACCTGGAGGGCTGTTACAACGGAAAGCCCTCCTTGTTTTGGACAGCTTTAGGGGCCACTTGACCGACCGCGTCAAGAACCGAGTTGCCGCAACTCGTACGGACTTGGCCGTCATTCCCGGTGGCCTGACGAGTGTGCTGCAGCCGCTCGACGTATGCGTCAACAGACCATTCAAAGTGGAATTTCGCCGATGTTACTCTGAATGGATGGCTGGAGGCGTCCACGAGAAGACCCCTACAGGACGGCTGAAGCGGGCGTCGCTCCAACAGGTGTGTGAATGGATTTTGAATGCGTGGCGTGCCATGTCAGTAGAAGTAGTTGCTAAAAGCTTCAAGGTAACGGGAATTTCGAACTCCATGAACGGCACCGAAGATGACCGTCTCTGGGAAGACGCGGACGCCGAGGCGAGCTCCTCCGAGAACGAGGACAGCGAAATGGAATCCGAATAAAAACATTTCTGGCATGTCATTTGTGACTCTTGCACTCTGCTACTGTTGCATAAACAGTACAGACCTTTGGCCTGTACTGCCTGTACTAAATCGGCCTGATTCGTGTAAGGGCCGCACCTAGCAAAATTTTCGAAAAAAAAGTGCGGCCCTTACACGAGTATATACGGTAAGAAAAAGTCTCTGTCATCTCCCTCGTTTTGTTACTTGGAATACAACTATGTTTCACTGCTTCTACAAAAGAGTTCTCTTAGGACAATGATATCATTAAGCAATGCTAACCATGAAATCAGCTTAATATCGCAGCTTTTTGTACGAAATCGGCAAGGTTGAGATAAAACTATTCAAGGATTATCTGTCAAACATGCATAAAAAAATATGAACGCAACAGCGAACATAACTAAGCCAGAAAATCAGTTTCAGTACCCTAAAATGCACAAACTATTCCTATTTCAGTTTATATCAATAATGCTACACCACAGTTATCCCAAACAAAAGGGGGGGGGGGGTAATAATATGAGGGGCATCTTAGTTAGGCAACTGCATTAAAACATTCCATATGCATTCCATAAACTACATGCTAGTCATAATACTGCCAAGAAAATTTGGTGAAGTTTACATGAAATTAGGACATGCTCCATAGGACTCAAATGGTACAGAATGTTGAAACAACATGCAGAGCATTATAAGTCCCTTTTGGAGATCTGCCGACGTCAGGAATGTGAAGTCATGGCACTCACCTATTCCTCGGAGGGCTTGGCGACCTTTTCCGTTTCCCCTGCTGAGCATTAACTGCAAAAAAGGACAGATTATGGAAATACATCAGGAACTGGCCAACATGCCTGGACTGAAGCTATTTTAGGTTGTGGTTGCTATTGTATTCCAGTTATGTTGCCCAAGTGGTAGAAATGACACTTCAAGCAGAGAACTTGTTGAACAAGAAGAACGTCCTTAAATGCTAACGTGAAACACTTCATGCACGTGCTTCATTTTCGTCTGCACATGAGCAGTTTACATAGCGATGATGGGGAATATGTTCTCTAGAACTAGCAGCTTCACAAATTACTAAGTTTGGCCACAACTTGTCTCGACAGCACACTGTGGAAGCTACAGAACTAAAGAGCATGCCTGCTAGCACGCCAAAAAATAGTGCTCAAGTTTTCAGACAATTTTCTCTTTGTCTTGCTGAAATAAATGCCACTTTATTTATTATTACTCAGGCAGGTGTGGAGAATGTGGGTAAAACAGTTGTTCATTTTGCAATCATGCCCCCCTCCCCCCTTCCATTTCAGAGACAGCACCCAGCACGGCAGTTTTCCAGAGTAAACATGGCGTCCATGACCTACAGTCACCTCCAGCTACAATGAAATTGATGGGACACACAAAGAAGTTTGTTGTCACCAAATTTCGTTGAAGCGCGATTTCATGTAGATGGATGGATGGATGAAAAACTTTTATTGGGGTCTTGAAGGATTCCACCCCCGTTTTATAGGGGTAGGATCGCGGGCCGCTCCCACATTTCATGTAGAGACCACAAAAATTAGGACGAACTTATAATTATGACTCATCATTTGATCTCTACAAGCACATGCGTTATCATTAGCATTGAATTCTCGCAAACACACTAGGCTGCACATTGACTGAATGTAGTTTCTTGTTTATAACATGCACAAGATATACAGAAAATTGGGGCATAAAATTTCAGTATGAGTTATGCACGAATTTCCGTGCGCACATTGGTTTCACGACAATGCAAGAGAGGCCACAGCTTATCAGGGGCCTCGAAACGACCTTCAAACATTTGCTTTTTGTGCACTTGTTTTTAAAGGTAGGAGCCAGCTCAGGCGGGACATTTGAACACGGAAGAATGCTCTTTGCGATGAGCCCAAGAAGGCAACTCTCGGCCACGTCATCACAAAGCTATATTTTTTGAAAATCACTGCTTTCTAGCCATTTCCAGAAGAATTTTCGCTACCTAGGAAAGTGGAACAAATTTTCCAGAGCACTTCCGTGCATTTTCAGTGTAGATATTTTGGAATCAAATGGAAGAAGGGTTCTACAAACTGAAAATTTGATTTTTGGAAAATCGATTTTTTTGTCAGTTTTCGCGATGCGAAAGCTGCGTCCCACCTTAAAATGGCTTGCAATGAGCATATTCGTACATGCCTGCAGAGCAGACAACTGCTCAGCTGCACATTCAACTTTCTTGTGCGTATTGCCACGCAAGATCAATTCAAGAAACTGCCACATTTATTTAGCAGTTTAACATGCCACAACCTGGAAGGCATGCAAAAACTTTGCTTGGCACAAACATAAGCGGTTATATGGCCACATATTTCAAGCCTGAGCTTTGCCCTTGGTACAAGTAATGCCTCCAACATACCTGTAAGTGTCGCTTGCAAAACCACCGCACTGACTCTCTCACATGTTACAAACTACACTTGTGAGCATGGATTGCCAGCACAGCACATCATGTACTCTGCCACTACAACTTTACAAGCGCCACGAATTTCACAGCACGCACAATGATAGGTGTTGACTGAAGCTAGTGCTATAACCGTGAGAGCCTCACAAAACCTGCAATACTTGTAATGTGCACATGTGACATACAATCATATAATTAGATGCAAGATGACCTAACTACTGGCTGAGTGATCAAATTGGGGGTTAGGTATATAATAGGGGCGGGTACGATTTGCAACTGCTCGCAACACCCAGTTCTTGACATCCCATGCATTAAAATGTAGCACACTTTCAATTGATAACAATATTGCAAACACTGGTGCTGGGAAATTGCCCAAAACAATGACATTAAAACAGGAAGGTACACTGTTACGCAGGGACTTTCCGCAAGAACTGCGGAGAGGCTCACCACTGCTTGCGTCTCCAGCGCCCATCTCTTCTTTGACCTGCTGCTCACCGTTGACCTGCACCGTCGAGGAGGCATCGGCGGCGGTATCCTTGTCCACAGGCTCCTGCTTCACCTGGACTTGTGGTGCGCTGTTGTCCCCTTCCTCCATTGTGCCGTCTTCCTCTTCTTCCTGTTCCTCTTCTTTCACTTCTTCGTCCTGGCATACATAGCAAGGAAAACAAGAAAGCACAGTGCATATTATTCAAACATGCTCACAGTTTGCATAATTTCGAATTAAACACCAATAAAATAATTAACGTCAAGGCTTGGGCTAGTCTGCACTCCTCTGCCAAAATCATCAAAGGGCCAGTAAACAAATTCGAACTATTTATTTTTTTTTTACATCTAGCAAACAGCCTAAACGACTTATGAACAGCACAGCACCAAGTGTCTTGCAGACACTTCAATTCAAGAAACAATACTAGCATCCCTCACCAGCATCTGCCCAATCCTCCTCTGTGGGGAGCACGTGCACCCAGCCTCCCTTTCCCCTTTTACGGCAGCGCGACAGCCTAGTTGCAGGGACATGACGGCCCAATAAAGCCTCTAGCGAGGGGATGGAACGCCCCCACGGCCAGCACTCGCAATTCCCCCTTTCTCGGCGCTCAAAACTGGTTTCTCCTCCCTCAGCAAGAAAATGTATTATTCTCATCAGGGAGAGGCAAACTGGGTCAGGGAACTAAGCTAGCGTGCGGACGGCCGCACGCTCTCTCTGACACCGGCCTAGGAAGGAGGAGGTCGAACCCGCAACCCCCTATGAGCAGAGGACGACAACGGCCAAGGAGTAAGCGTGTACCTTTGTTTTCTGTAGTATCTCCTCGAGACTTTTACACATTATTGCTAACGTATAGCAATAAAGTGCGCTGTTGACCTAGCCTGTTGCCTTATTCGCCTAAACTCGTGTAGCTGCAATGAGACAATAGATAGGAGACGTTAATTGTGTACGGTACGACTGTGTGCGGCTGGAACATTAGCTAGGCTTCTGCATTAGCTGCACATAGGACGAACTCCCTACATCGTGGCGCCCAACATAACGAATTTGGCAACGCGGCTAGTGTTGTGGACGCGAGCGACTACAGACGCTCCGCCACACGTATGATAACAGGCATGCCGGAATGCCAATATTTGTCAATGTTGTCTGATGTCGCGTCGCAGAGTGGCGATCATTTCGCTAATGCGGGGACACTGTTAGGACTTTCCGACAGCGTAAATTTTGGTGGTTTCACGCGGGATGATCAGGAGAGTGCAGAGAGCGTGTTAGCAGTGATTAGGCCTACGTCGAAAAGCGTCACGCATGACGCTCCGGCACCTCGCGACGCGAACAGAGAGAAACCGCCACAAGTTGTTCCGACACGCGCCGCAACGGTAGGCGAGTCTGCGGACAACAGTTTGCCCTCGAGCGAGGTACTCTTGTGAAATATCGCGTGAATGCAGTACACACTATTGATTGCCGACAATGTTTATGCCAACTCCACTTTACTCTCCCGCAGAACTCCACGTTGTGGGAATTGAGGCTAGCTCGCTGCCATTGCTCCGGCTTTGCCGCCTTTTCTGCCGTTCTCATGTCCTGACATGGCTCCCTTCCTCCACTGTCTGCCCCGCTGGGAGAGCGAGGAGCAACGCTTAACCCCTCGCACCCAGTAGCAGATGTGGACTGTGGCGCTGCGCAAGGTCTACCGAGAGGTATCGCGCGCGTGCGTCGGGAGAGAGTCAGATTCTTCGGGACAGCTTACGATGAGCGCACATTCCCTTTTTTTTGTCCGTCGACTACCATTGTTTGGGGCTTGTCGAACTTTGCTGATGGCGCCTCGTGCTCGATGCGAACGGTCACCTTTTGTTGCCCCTTTGCGTAGGCTCGACCAAAGGGCGGTACGACGTCCTAGTGCGTGGCCAAGCTAAGCCGACCCGTCTCCCTCCGCAGCCAACGTGAGCGCCTTTGCCTTCGCTCGAGCAACCAGGCCTTGGTCCCGGTATCTCCTTGAGTCACTTTTACCACGGAGACGTGCTCGTCGCACCCTGTGTAGTACTTTTTGCCCATGGCGTGGATAAGCCCATTTGCTTTCCCGCTGCGCCTTTGCAACGGGTTGTACTGCATTTTTGTGTTACCACTGATAATAAAGTGTTGCGACCTTGAGCAGTATCGTGTTCTTGCCACGGCAACGGTTAACGCGTGCCCTGCGGCTCGCTAAGACAGGACCCACGCTAGTGGCCGCACTCCTTCAGGATACGTGTCACTACAACATATGCACACACGGCTTATTAGTGTAGTTACCTAACAACTGATCATTCGTTGACTTGGCTATCCAGTGAAGACTACTTCTATGGCTTTCACAGTCGTTCATAAAAATTTTCTGGCGTCAAAGCACAGCATAGTAAGTAACACTACAGGCTTTCAAACGACATGAAGACGAATCGTATCGCCAACAGACACATGTCCTGCCCCTGGTTTTACCGCTGCCCAAATGTAGGCGAGCAGCGGGGAATAGGGGACAAATTCTGCTGTCTCACGCGCACACACACACAAAAAAAAAACATTGCCCCCTTCTTTATGAAGTGAAAGAAGACGGCAGCTCAGCGTGAAATGCACAAAAAAACTGGAACAACAGAGCCGCTGATTATATTAAAAAAAAAAAAAACACCATAGGATACACAAGACATAAATGCAACGAAAACATGCATTTACCACGCCACTAGGTTGACCCTAGCACAGCTTTGACACGACAATTGCGTGGGGGAATTACTTGGTCATCGGGTGTGTGCCCATGACAAGCATTGACGTTCCGTCACGTTGCCAATGTGGGCACAGTCATAGCAACGAAAGATCCCCGAGCATATCAACCCTCAAATATGCACCGCCAATGCTGTGCCTTCAGTTTTCATACTCCCATTTAACAGCCAAGAAAGGAGGCTACCCTTTCCTCCATTGGATAGTTCTTTAGTGAATTGCCCTTTAAAGGGGTTCTACATCACTTTTTAAGCACAGTCACAAAATGTTGCCTATCGGTGGCAAATTCGCCAGAGCATACGTGGGCCACCTGGGACAGTCCGAAACTTACAATTGGTTCTCAGAGTCTACTAGAAATTTCTCCGTCTGCTCTTTAGAAATAATGCCAGAAAGCCAAAGTCCACAGACATTGGCTGATTCGAGAACTGTGCGCTGCCTACATGCTGTGGTGGTTGACACGTGTTCATGAATGCGCTTGCAAACAAACTAGATTAAATTGCATCGTAAAATGGACTCAGGTTGTTGCCTTTGTCACCCCCCCCCCCCATGACTCGACACGCTAACTAATACGAAAGAAAAGAGAAAGCGCCTAAAGTGTACACCGAAAATTCCTGCGACTCAGCTTGCATTTGATTACCTAATCATTAAATATCTGTGATGATGTCACTCAGTCACTTATTTGGAAAGTCTTGCAGGACCCGTGAAACCATGAAATTTCCAAGAGCCGAAGGCGTGTCCCAGCTTACCTGCTTAGACGAGTCGTCGTCCTGATTGCAGCTATCGTCGCCGCTGCCACCAAGGTTGGTGGCCGAACTCTGCGACTCGTCCCCTTCGTCAACACTCTTTAAGGCAGCACCTGGCAATGAGAAATCACGGGAGGTCAATTTTTTTATTCGTACAAAGTGACCAGAGACGCAAGCAACGCCTTCTCCCTCGAAAAAGGCTTCTCACAAGGCAGGGTACAGCTAACAGTGCATGCACAGTGGTGAAACCTACACAAAAAGTCACCCCGACCAGATGGACCAACAAGTTAAATATCCATCTGGATACGAGTGTTGCAGTTTGCATTCTTTTTAATGGCTAGACTAATGCCACATTCCACGCACTGGCGATGTATAATGATTGATATGTGGGGTTTAACATTCCGAAACCACCATGATTACGAGAGACGCCGTAGTGGAGAGTTCCAGAAATTTCGTTCTTCTGGTATTCTTTAATGTGCACCCAAATCTGAGCACACGGGCCTACAAAATTGACGCCTCCATCGAAAATGCAGCTACCCCAGTTGGGATTCGATCCCGCGACCTGCGGGTCAGCAGCAGAGTACCTTAGCCACCAGACCACCCCCGGAGGGGCGCTGTATATTGCAATGTAGAACTTATGACAGTAATAAGCAGCTGGAGGCAACGCAAACTATCTTTCTCCACCATCGAGCGTGGAAGACGGGGAGCTGGAGTAAGCTCGAAAGAGTGGAAAATCAAACTTGCACCATCAAACTGAAACAACATGGCGCTGCCCTGAAGTTTGCGTCAATGTCTCGTCAGCGTGCCCCGGAGATGCCCTTTTCTTAATGCACAATTATCACGAAGATATCAACACTCACTGCTTGACATGAGATTACATAACTCATCGAGAGGCCTTGTGCACAAACTTATTGGTGTTTTTGCCAATCGTGCTAACAATAGGCATGATACACGAATGGTCAGATTAATTGAATCTCCTGCATAATAAATGCATCATTCAACTACATTTTGCTGAGTACTGTTCATTGCGATCTCTGACCACACAGCGCCACCATACTCGACGAGTTGTCTGATGTGCCACTAGCCCCGTCAAAGGTATATTTCCCCATCTACAAAAGTGAACCAAAACTAAGTCTGCATCATATTTCCAGCACGAGATCTGATTCTATTTATGAAAGGAGTGAAAATGAGTAACTCCGAACCAGATATGCCCATACAAGTTAAGAGATATCCCATTAAAAGTTACTATTTATGATAGAACAGGCGAATGACTTATTATGACACATTGTTGCAGAAATAACTAGTTCCCTGAAAGTAACGTGTATTTTTGACATATTTAAAGACGAGTCCCTCACAGGTGGCGTGCCCCGCCGCGGTGGTGTAGTGGCTAAGGTACTCGGCTGCTGACCCGCAGGGCGCGGGTTCGAATCCCAGCTGCGGCGGCTGCATTTCCGATGGAGGCGGAAATGTTGTAGGCCCGTGTGCTCAGATTTGGGTGCACGTTAAAGAACCCCAGGTGGTCTAAATTTCCGGAGTCCTCCACTACGGCGTCTCTCATAATCATATAGTGGTTTTGGGACGTTAAACCCCACATATCAATCAATCAATCAATCAATCAGGTGGCGTCTCAAAGCCAAGCAGCTGCAGGCGCAAATCAAAAATCAAAGCTGACGTCGCTATCGTTAAAAAGCGATCTTACAATATCACTTCTCAAACTATAACCGCCGATGCTCTGGGCTGGTCTGGAACACAGGTGGGAACACGTGCGCAGCGTTTACCCATAACGTTCACGATCCGCTACGAACGACGGCACGTAATCTACACCACGTAATCACAACTATCACTGTTCAGAAGTGATGGCGGACCAGCTCTCAACAGTTATTTCACTTTGCAAACGCGTCAATTAGTGATCGAGGCCACAGCAAGCGGCATTAGCTAGAACGAACGGATGGGAAAGTTTTTTTTTGTTTCCCAGCGCCACAACCTTCATTTTCGGTGTTACGCGAAGCGTTGCACCACGAACACGTCTACAACAGCGGGCAGCCGCGCTTTTCGTTAATTTTTTTTTTCCTAGAAGCGTCGCTGGTGTTCCCAAAGACCGGTCAAAAAATGGCGGATAGCATAAGCCTCCCCCCCATGTTTCCGACACTAAAACGCCGGGCCGCAACTGCAAACCCACTCGCGACACACTGTCGTCAGCAAAAAACCCACCAGAAGGCTTACACAAAATCGAAGTCGCGACGCTAGCGGAGTTCCCCGAAAATTCTCGATCAAACACGAAGCCGGCATTATAAAAAACCTACAAAAGCTACGTAGCAAAAAAATTAAAAAAAGAAAACGTGGCGCGACACCTACAATCGGAGATTTCGCCGGCAGATTTGTTAGTCTTAGATGTTAAAACGCAACTCGAATCGGGATTGCGTCTGTTCCACGGCCGGTACGGCTCCCGAGACGAGCCGTCTAAGGATTCAAGTAACACAGCACGCGATCGGGGCACGCAAGCACACGCAAACGAAAGGCTTCGCAGGACGCCATGCGTAATCAATCTCCGCACAGCCCTCTCTCGAGAGGAGGTGGCCCGTAATATCCGATACTCACGATGTTGTAGGGAGTTTCGGGTGAAACTTGAAACTGCGCGATCGGCGAACACAATGAGGTAATCGTGGCTCGAGTATCGAACGTAATATAAAAAAAAAAAGCGGAGCCACTCAACAGAACTGCGGTACGCGCTGCCGAGGTAGAGGCTGACGGTGCCTAGCCACAATCCAGCCGGTAGTCGGTATGGCGCACGCGCAAGCACGCGCGGCACTTTACTGACTTCGGAACTTTTTTTTTTTTCTCTTTAAGTCCGAGTGGCTTACACACCGACACGCGAGGACCAAAGGGACGAAGGTTACGATGAAGTTTTTCTGCCGAAGAGGTGACGATATCGCAAAATCAGCATCTGCACTCGCGCAACCGGCATGCGTGGAAAACTGGGCGCGCGACGGCAGAGCCAACTTCCACACTCGAATATCTTTAGCAAATAGCAGCTGCGAGCAACACTGGTACGCACGACACAAAAACTGATCACCGTGCGTCTCAACTAAACGAGGCCGTTCCACGGCGAGAAAACGTTCACAAACGAGCCGGGGTTAGAGGGCTAGCGCAGTCGCCAGTTCCGCGCCCGGCTGTTGCAACCCCGCGGCTAAGCAGCTAAGCCTAACGGCGCTCAGTCGCCGAAAGCCGGCGCCGTTTCGGTATGAATGAGCGGCATACGCGGGGGCGGCACAGAGTGCCGGAACCAAGTTCTTCGGCGTGTTCCCGACGGCCGTACTCACCCGAATTGTCCCCGGACTCGCCCGAGTCGATGGCATCCTGCAGTCGTTTGACGAGCACCGCTTTGTTGCCCTTTGTATCTAGGCCTCGCGCTTGCAGTTCGGCCTTCAGCTCTACCACCTTGAGTTTGCCGATATCCACATCACTCATCGTCGGCGCTCACACTGTCGGGACGCCCACGAGAGGAACAGGCACGCCGTCGCTCTGCGAGCAATGGCCCTATTTTTTGTTGTGTCGCGTTAGCCGCTTCTTGTTTACCTAAAGGCGCCCCCACCAGAGATACATACACACACTTAACCACACGTCTTTTTTCGGGTGATACAAAATGGTGGTCAGAGAAGGGGGACCTCGCGATTGCGCCGCGACTTTTTGAAACGGTGCCACCGATTGGCCGCTGTGAGCGCGCCAACCAGCATCCAGCCAATAAGCATGCGTCTCTCAACGTAACAGCGTAGACGCTTCCTTTTTTGCTGCGCACGTTTTCTTCCATAGCGGCCATAGGTGGCGCTTGCAATGAGCTATCTTTGAAACATTTTTAACAGCACTTTTTTTATTTTAGGTTTGTAATTCAAATAACTACTTGTGGTAAAACTTCGTACTTACCACTGAGTGACCACACCAAGACAGATACATTGCTCAGTTTATAAAACATTTTTCTTGCGACACAAACGTGAGAACTGCCTAAAATTCTTTGTAAGGCACTTTTTGTATGTAAAAAAACAAAGCACACACATTTGAATATATATGTGTCTGCGTGTGTGTAATGCTAAACAATATCACATTGACCATTTTACAAATTGGAAAACTTGGGTGGTTCTTTTTCCTTCGCCATCAATGCCATGGCAGACTTCATTAGGTCCTCGGATTGCAGCATACACATGTTCCAGCAAGCCTGAAAAAAACAAGAAAAAAAAAGAATGTGTGCCCGTAAAACATTATTGGGGAAAAAAAAATTAAAGGGATGTCAGATGCAAGCATAGGGCTTGGCATCTGCAGAAGTTGCAAGAAACTGACAACCCAAAAGGGTTACATGGCATGTTTCACTATAATATTGGTGTAATATGGTGCATTGCTGACAGTGTGGTTAAGCCAAATTGTCATCAAATTGCTGAAAAGTGATTGGCACCCTTCTGCAACTTGCATAAGGAAGCCAACCACAGTTAAAGAATTTCATCTGGATCAGGCCCGAACGTGATCAAAGTGCACATTTGACATGGCAGCGTATGGTCAGAACGGAATGCTCGATTATCAACACTAATATACATAATAGGGCGCACTTGGGAGTGTATTTTGTTCCAGGTTATTTTACAAAACAACAATCATTTAACAAGCACGCTGACAGCACTTTGAAGGGACCGACAAATGCCCAGAGCACGAAATGAGGCGACTGCATGGATGGAAAGATTGTCCCTCTTAGTGACTAAACCAACTCTGTTTTTCTTATAAGAAGTGGAGTTATATCTTTATGTCTTCATTGAAAATCGCAAAAAAAAATGGCCTGTGGCACCATTTGGTGGCAGAAACTTCAATTACTCGATGTACCCTGACACGTGACCGCAGACTAGTGTGTGCGGTAAAAAACTTACTTGTTAGTACTGAAATATTGTTTGCTTCTTAATAGTAAAAGATACTACTCTGAAGAATGTACATATAGGCCTGCTTTGTACGCATTAAAGTGGTGCTGCCTTCACGTGACGTAATGACCCCATGCTTACCAGCGCGTCTTGAGCAACTCTTCTGCGTGCTCATGAAACTATGCACGCAGTTTTCAGGTTGGTAAGATTTTGGATTTCTACCTACACTTCGTCTTAGAAATGACGTGCACTGCTACTCGGCACGGCCACGCATATGCGCAGTGATGTTTTCGATGACTAGGTTTGGCTCGTGTATCGAGAGAGTAACGACAACGGGACAAGCCATCCATGACACAGGCGCTACAAACTTGGGTGCATGCGCACGCAATGCTGTACAAACAAAAGGAAGCTGCATAAAGCCACATCGTTTCATTGTAACGTCTCATTCTCTTAAAAAACAGTCGTAAAGCTCAGAATAAACGTGGTGAAGTACAGTTACAGGAACTCCTGCGAAAGCAGAACAACAACAGCATGTACAAGTCACTAGAGGGGCTAACAGCATGGCTGAAATTCTGAGCATTTCTGAACAAAAAAAAAGACATCAGTGTTCAGAGCCTTTGAGATAGAAAAATACTGCTTAGAAAGTAACTATCTGTTTCTGGGATTAACTATTGCAGCTACATAAACTACGAAGGGTAAGCTTTCTGTCGCACAAAAAAAAAAAAACTGGGTGCAAAAAATCAGTTGCCGGTCCCTTTAAAATGATTTGGCTAATTTTCTGAAAGTAGAATTTTTTTTCTGCAAACATGGAAATCATGCAAGCAACATATGCCACATTATAGATCAAAGTGTAAAAATTCAGGGTATGTTTCTCACACTAGTTTTTTTCCTTCCATGGCTTTTCTTACTTACAAGAAATGGTGCATAAAAACACCATGTACTGCAATGTGCTCACTGCCAATATAAGTTTGACAAAGAAGGTGAAAGAAATTGCAACATAAATGCAACACGTAAAATTAGTGTGATGCAAGGGCAGTAATCACTCACGGTCAAATAGCACATAGACCTTCACACATAACATGGCGCTTTCAAAAAAGCCCCATGTTATGACAATCTAGATAACCAAGTAAGAATCACAGCACAGACTCTGCTGCTGCTGTTATATCAACCATGACCTCTCAAAGGGCCCAACTTGTAACATACCACATTACAGGTGGTCAATTATCACAAAAGTGAGATAACCCATTAATGGCCAGATGAATGACTACCTCTGGTACTTAGCATCAGGTAAAAGATGAGCCCAGCACGGGGAGCATAAAATGCCCCTGTCGGTGTTGGACACAACTTTAGTCGAAACAAGCTAGCAGTTTAGCCAGGTTTCACGAGCGCAGCAGAAGAAGCTAATATGCAGATAGTGTCTACTCCTTTAAATTGAGGCACTCGTCATGATCGAATGTCGACAAATACATCAACTTTATGTGACTTGACACCACAGTTCTAATGACCAAATTTCCAGCGAGTGGGTGTATTAAGATAATTTACAGTATCGCTTACAGCAATTAACTTGTAATGAAAATTAAATAATTATGCACTTATTGTACAATCAGCCATGGCGTATTTGTTTAATAAACCAAAATGAATGAATCATTTAAATTACATGCAATAGTTATGTGCTAACCGCACACATTCCTAAAGAGTCTTTTTTTTCTTGTTCAAACAGTTTACGTCCAATGCCTCGTTAAACACACTACCGTCTTCACCAAAGTGATTGCGTGTATTACAATGTCCAACCAGATATGATATAAAAGCTTTTTTTTTGCTACAAGAATGGTTAATTTACCATTAAGCCAGTATTTGCAGTTCTCTTGTGGCCAATAGTGCACAGAAATGGCCAAAGCAAGTTGGGTTGCCAAACGAGGATGCTTGATTGGAGATTTACACAAGCAAGCGCTTTTGTTTGACCCTTTGAGTGCATGCACGTCTTACACAAAAGCCCACGGACTACAAAAAGCGGCAGCAAGATACCATGTAGCGAAGGCCCTCATTGACGCCGTGGTCCCTGGAGTAGACGAGGTGCACCTTGCTGCCCTGCACAGCTACTGGACTCTTGGAAGCGATCTGCTTGGCCAAATCTAGAGCCGCAGTCATCATCTGAGCCTTGTCCGGAAACACCCGGCTCACCAAACCCGCCTGGAACAGATGCAGTCTCATGAAAGAACGAAGTGATCAAATCACAGGCAATTCCTTGGAGAGGCCACATTGGCAGGTATTTTGCCACAGAAGGCCATGTTTTGATCCGGATGTCAATCTCATTGCAAAACGAGATTCCCATCCGAATATATAGACATGGCCATATTTGTCAAAATGCCCACCAGTGTGGCCTCTCCAAGGTGTTGCCTGTGGCTTTATCACTTCATCCAAATAATGCAATAAGGTGACGACTAAGCCCAGCTGGTTCACATCAAAGTTCTTGATTATGTGCTGATTGAAAGTTTAGATTATGTCCTGATGTTCTTTCAATCGTCGCACAATCAAAGACTGAAATGGCACAAGCAAAAAAGAAACAACAAATTTGGCAGTATTCACGTAAAAACGGCGCCAATAACGACGGACAAGAAAAGAAGGAGACAGACAGCGGCATTGCAATGTGTCACCTTTTCTTTCTTGTCCCTCGTTATTGGCGCTGTTTTTATGTAAATAATGTCGTACCAACTCGCCCAAGCAACCATGTTAGCTAAGTTTGGAAACCCATGCACTCTCCCATGCTTCAATAAAAAAATGCATGCCCCACCTCATGACTAACCAAACGTGACAAGTTTGCATGGCTAGAAAAAGGAATAATTTTTATGACTTTCGCATCTGGCCGCTCCTTTCATCCTTTATGCTATGATGCTCACATTGCTTCTAACTTGTTTCAGAGCAAACATTCAATCAGACAAGTTCCTGGACACTGTTCTTTGGCTCAGAACAGTCCACCGTTTATTTATTTGTTTGTTTAGAATACCCTCAGGGCCAATGGCATTGCAGAGGGAGTGGGGCAAAAATACAGGAAATTGGAAGTAGTTCAGAAAAAGGTCACAATACAAAGAAAAAACAAAAATGCCGAAAAATACCTCGCAACAATTTCCAAGTGCATTTCAAAAAGATTACAAGTAGTTACACAAATTAGAGCGGCACAAAAAACAAAACAAAATACAAGATACATTATGTATAAACGAAAGTCAAAATTCGGTGTATCAACGAAGATAGACGCATGATAAAAGTATAGGTGGCGGTGCCTAGTTTAAAAGAAAAAGAAAACTTATAGAAAGATATCACGTACAGCTACTTCAAATTGGTTAGTATCCTTGATGGTGACAACATCTGGAGGAAGGTGATTCTACTCATCACTAGTGTGTGGCACAAATGAGTGAAGGAAAGAGGAGAACCTACAAGATGAAATGCCGACTTTGTGTTGGTGATCAATGCGAGACGATATGTAATGCGAGGCCGAAAGGAGTTGGTGTCGTAAAAAGGGGTGGTGATATGTCCTATGAAAGAGAGAGAGGCGCGCGATTTTACGTTGTAAAGCTAGAGGTGGTAATTCTAGATTAGCTTTCACTAAACTGATGCTAGTGGTCCTGTTATAGTTAGATGATATGAATCGTGTGGAAAAGTTCAGATTTTTTCAACTACATAACCATTCTTTCAACTACATAACCAGATTCAAGTTCTTTGTGATGCCTGTCTACATCAGTGGTTTCAAAATGGGGGTCCATGTTCGTCAGGCAATTTTCCAAGTCATTTCTGAGAATCTGAAAGACCCATCCATGTAAAAAAAAAAAAGCGTTTTTCATAGGCACATTATGTCCGATGACAGTGACCCCTTTTGATGTTTGGCATGCTTCACCACATACCACTGTTTCATTGTGCCAGAGCTGACCCATGTTTCCCCCTTTTCCATGAGGTAGTTCTAAAGCTTTTGTTGCAGTTTCATACAACATATGCACAAGAGCATACCTTTCCAAGGCTTGCATTTGCATAGCTAGAAAGAACAAACATAACTAGAAATGGGTCGATTGTGACGGCAGGCAGCACAATTCATTACTAAGCTGTTAAAATGGAAGTGTTGTGGTGCTTTAGTTTAACCAGCTTCTGCCAGGTACAAATAAAAGGCACCTATTTGATGCAGCATGTTAAGACCCCCATTCTCCTTTTTCTTTATTGGTAGGAAACATTGATTAACACACACAGAATTTCTTCTCAAAGACATTCTGTGTATACATGACAATAAGAAATCTTCCATATGAAAGTAAATTACGCCTTTGAAACATAACCAAAACTTGACCCCCAATATGGGGTCAAGAAATCATTAAAGCGCGACTTCAACAATATCGATCAGAGAGCTAAAAATAGTTAAAATAGCTAAAAAAGTGACGAAAAAATTCATTTTTTAAAATTGACATATTTGGTTTCTGCAAGAATTTTTCTATCTCTCTGCAAATTTTCACGCACCAGGAAGTAGTAATTTTTTTGTAATGTCATTTTGACTGTCCAGATTCTTGGTGCTGTTAACATGCAGACCCTGCAAAAAAAATGGGGAACCGACTTTGAGGCTTCTTTATAATTTGCCAGCACCTTTGTCTAAAGCTTTACTACTAATTTATGAGTGCCTTCATGAGGATTGCAAAACATGCGCATCATGATTGTTGCTTTTTAAAGAAACTGTGCGTTTTCACTTTTTCCATTTTTCTCAAAAAGTAAATTTGTGACTATTCAATTTTGAGGCCTCAATATCTCTGCAGCTAGGGCAGGTACAACAATAATTCTCTTTGCAGTGGAAACCTGTATGTGTGGAGAATGCAAGTATGGGAGCAGAATTTAGAGCACATGCCTTTTTAATTAATTACTCATCAAAATTGTAACACAATTCCAACTGCTTTTGAAAATGTATAGTTAATTTTGCTGCGAAATAACCAATAAAGGCCTAAAAACAAAAACGTCTTCCATACTTTCACTCTATAGTCATTAGTCTATGTTGGCGTATCCTAAATATCACTTTTAATTAAGCACTTTTTTTTCTATGGTGGCCTTAAACAATAGGAAGTGAACTTAATTTATCTCAGGAACAAAGTGAGTTACAGGAAAACTAATTAAATATTTGATATCAACAGAAAAAACAGCATAACCCTGTGCAGTTTTATCAAGATCACTGAAGAAATAAACAAAAAATGTCTAAGACCAGTCTGCCCCCTTAAGTGTTAAAATCAAAGCAATGTTAGACCTTTGCTTCTATAACGTAGCTAAAAACTGAGTGCCTCTTTTCATGCACAGTAAGAAAATAAACGCCTACATGGAGACTCTTTTCATTGCACAAAAATCTTGTGTTATCCCAGAGCACACCATAAGTGGAGAGTTTTCATATTCCTGAAGAGGGCGGGGCACCTGACTTGCTCTTCCACATTCTGTGAGTGTGTGTGTGTGTGCGTCTGGAGAGAGGGAAAGACGTCGCAAGTATTGAGACAATAAATAGATGCCTTGCCTGTTGCATAAAAAACTTTCACCTTCTAGACGCATACATCCTGTACTTATTTTGCACAAGAGCAGTGCGAATGCCGCAATTTTCGTCATCCTGTGACTTCGTTCTCAATGCAACTTATGGCAATAGACTCCCATGCTTGTAACTGCCCCATGAGCCAAATTTTGAAAGCCTTAAAGAAAAAGGAGCGGGCATAAGGACTGCTCTGTGAAATAGCTGCAACAAAGGATGAAGAACAGTCTGTTGGCAATGAATGAGAGCCTAAGCCAAGCTCTTCCCAAACACAATGGGGTGGTCCTAAACACCGTGGGGTGGTCTGCCCACCAGCCCCTCCGTACTGTGCACCTATGGAGCACACGGAAAGGGAGCACACAGTCACAAGTAGGGTGCACACGTAATATCAGCGCAACATAAAATTCTCAGCTAGAAAGTAGTGAACACACAGTCTTCAAGAAAGGGAAACAAGCAGAGCCTGATGACGATTACTGCTGCCTGCAAGAAAACACCCCAAATACACCTACTTTACAGCGAGACAAAAAAATGCCCCGATGGGCAAAACTGTTTTTCAACTGTAATGCAACAGAACCCTTTAGAGCTTCCCCAGGAAACTACACTGCCTGGACAGACAATACAGAAGATCGAGGAGTGGGCTAGCAGTGCAGGTGAAGACACCAACCTGGTGAGCCTCCGCGGCTTGCATCTTTCGAGCTGTGAAGACAAGTTCGTTGACAAGGCTGGCACTGCCAATGACCCGCGGAAGCCTCTGCAGCGTGCCGACGTCTGCAGCCAAGCCAAGGTCAACTTCCTGCAGAGACATGTTCCGGTACAGAGTTTCTAACACTAGAGGAAACTGTGCTGCTGTAAACACTCAGCCACCACGGGAATGATACAGCCTATTTAAATCAACAGACGATGCAGCTAATTTATTATGATTTAAGTGCAAAAGGATTAAAGTCAACAAAAAAAAAACGGCATATCCACGAAGTGAATGATGACGAGTGGCAAAAGCAGCGGGATCGTTTGACGTTACTGTAAATCACCCATGACATTGACCACTCACGCATGTAAACAAATGCCAAGAGGTGTACAGTTATATACAATCTTTACTTGTGATAACTGGCATGTTGCGTCAAGCTGTGAATTTCGTTTTGCCTTCGTGATTACTGCTTCGTGGTATCGTATCTAGCCTAAAGCTGGCAAGAACGAGGACGTTAACCTGGTGGTTGTTTCCAGTCATACGAAATACATTGTAGAGCACACTGAGACGTCCTATACTGCAAAAGCCCGTTGTTGTTCGCGATCATAATGAGTGTCATTGTCATGACATTTAGTAGGTACCTTACATGTGCTGTGCGGTGATGGCAGATGTGTGATCTGGAACTCACTTGTGCTTCATCAGCATCATCATCATGGTTAGTGGCAGCTGTCACAAAACGAGCGCTAAAAATGGGTGCGCCGCCAAATTCTTGCGATAACGGGCGGGAGAAACGCCGCGAGGTCAAAAGAAAAAAAAAAAAACATCCAAGGCTCCCCGGGCACGCGCTCTCCCTGCGGAAGCGTGGCTTCGCCGACGAACCTCCTCACCCCACAGCGGCGGCCGGGCAAGCACTGGAAAGTTCCAGAAGGAAATAGGCGTGGTCATACCGAGTTGAGTCATCGGTCGGGGACGGCCCTCGTACAGTCTCGCGCCTCTCCCCAGCCTTCGCTGCGTATCGCGCCGACGAAATGACGAGAACTTTCTGGAAGGTGGCGCGGAAGGTATTTAATCGAGCGGCCGAGACGAGAGATCAGGAGGAGACGGAAGTTAGCGCCAGAGCGCGTAGGGTATACCGCCGTGTAGTCGGCGAAGGTTTCGTCCGTAGAGACAAAGCAGGAGATGAAGAGGATTTCCACCTGAGGGGTGACGACTCGAGCTACAGGCAAGAGTGTGTGTTTACCGCTATCGAGCGAAGACGCGTGGCGACAGCTGCGAGTGTGGAGCCGACGTGTTCCGGCGAAGAAGTTTGAAGCTTGGAGAGTGGCCTATTGAAGACGGGAGGTTTCCTGGAAGAGAAACTCCGGCGAGGTTTCCTGGAAGAGAAACTTCGAGGGCTGCGGAACGACAACAACGCTGGACTTTGAGTGAGTGATTCTCGGAAGAGTATCATCTAGACTTTGGTTCCAAGAACTTTGGACTGAATAGGTTTTCTATCTCTTTAGTCTTTAAGTGTCTTGGTTGTTCAATGCATGCGACTGCATTGTAGTGCGTATTGTTGTCCGTGTCCGTTGTTTCAAGTGTGACTGATTGTATTGTGTAGTACGTTGATTGATTGGTTTGATTGGTGACATATTGTATGCAACTATTGTGGAGTGTGCATTTTTGTGTATTGTTTTCGATCTGCCATTATTGAGAATATAATTTGTTTGTTTATCAACTCTCGGCTCTGACTTGTTCTTTGGGCCACAGCCGGCGTCAGCTGGCGCGCCAAACAGGACCACTTCTAAATTGTCCACGCTTTCGTGGTGCGGTTCGGGGGGCCGATACTTCGGCCCTTGGAATTAGCCCGGCGATCGCCTCCCTAATAACGGGACTGGTGTGACAGCAGCTACGGCACACAACGCCAACAGACACGCCTCGACCTTAAGGGGTCACTAAAGGCAAATATGCATTAATCTGATGTTGAAATAGTGGTTCAGAAACCTTGTAGTGCTACTTTTCCACCACAAGAAAGAACTTATTTTGAAATAAAATCATGTTTCACTGGTCCGCATTGCGTTGGTGCATTTCCAATCACTCGTTTAAAAGTTGTCTTTCCGACCCCACTGTTGCCGTAACCGACGCTGCCAGCCTTTACTGTGCGATTGCCGGCACTAGCAGCGGCAGAGCGAAAGTAGTGGGCGCCACAGCACCAACAACGGCCATTGAACAATTTCCTGCTTGCTTGGTTCAACTGCGCCCCTCTAGATGGCATTAACTATCCAGCCTAGCTAGATGAAAACAGAACTTTTGAAACCACTTACGCCCTTCCCCGTAGTAACGTCAGGCAGATCTTTCCATAAATCAAAGCAGCATTTTATTACGTTGCTTGATGCACGTATTTTTTTTATTGCAGGTAGTTTGATTACTAGTGAATAATTGTAGTTGGACGCTATCACGTCATCGGGATCATATCCAAAATGTCGCACACGTGCCGCACGTCTTGCGATACTTTTTGCTTAATTTTTCAGTAAGTAGGGCACCACTGTTGATAATATTGCCGTTCTAGATATTGTCATTATGTGAGCTTTATCTCCGACAAACTTTTATTTGCTTTTATATTCCTTTGAGAAGCTTTGCCCCTACAATCAACTTGCCGCAGGCAGGGGCCCAACCTACAACCTCTAGATAACGCAGCCAATGCTCTACTTATTAGGCTACAGCAGTGGTTGCTTTCGCATCCACTTTATTGAGTGTGGTGCTGGCTAACATTCCCCTGATTACACAGACATGAATACCTAATAAAGTGGACGACATAATGATCACCATTGTAGCTCAACATAGAGAAGTGCAATTGTCTGCAAAGGAACACAAAGGAATGAAAGGCGTGTAAGCATAGCACAAAGTCTCAATTTCAGTTCTCAGCTTCTGTGCCTACAGCTGGTATGATCCTAATCAATTCATATTACCTAATGTGGTCACTGCATAGACAGTTTACTGTATGTGTAGCTTACTTCACAACAGCCATTTTCGTTAATCATCACAAAATAAAAATTTAGAAGCGTACTCATTAGACAGAGATGAAATGTACCTTGACTTGAAAATAGGCGTCGCTGGTGCAGTAGCGGATGTCACAGGCTGTGATCATGTCGACCCCTCCCCCGATGCAAGCGTTATGGACGGCTGCAATCACGGGCTTCGTGCACTGAAACATCGCAAAGAAATGTGTGCAGAGAAGAGAACTATAACAAATATTTAAAAAATGGGTGGCATAAAAATGTAGGGAATGTAAAATCCTAGATATCAAATGAAGCAATGCAATTTTGACACAACTACAGTCAGAAATATCGACAGATCTCAGTCAACAAATGCTCATGAAAACGCTGCATTATATCTCCCCCCTATACTAAACCTCGTGTCATATTCAAACAACCTGCTACATGGCACAGTAACATGACCTGACGTAAAGAAACTGGTGCAGCTTGCACAAATGACGCTAGACTGGAGCAAACAATAGAGCCAGATGGCCTCTCTTTTTTCCCCTTAATTTCTCACTTTTTTTTACTTTTCTTTGCCTATGCATCTTTGCATTTCTTTCTTCCCTCCTTTCTCTTTCTTCCTCTACATATCTACTCTCTCTCTCTCTCTCTCTCTCTCTATATATATATATATATATATATATATATATATATATATATATATATATATATATATATATATATATATATAATACCTTCACTTTGTTTGTTTTTTTCTCTTCCTCTCTTGATGTCCATCATTCCTATACAATTTTTGCGTCAGTTTCTATCTCTTTCGCTTTCTTCCGTTCCTTCCACTCTCTCTGCACTCATTCCCCCACACCCACGCAAGAAATTGCAACCCACGCCAGACAAACCAGCGTAACGAGAGAGTGCTCGTCACGCAGATGCATTCAGGAAGTTAAGCAGAAAAAAAAAAAGAAGAGAGCCATGATAGTTCTATGATGACGATGATGATAGTTCTCGCGACCACTCCACAAGGATTTGCCGAACAACAGCTCTGGTGGTAAAAGTGTAGTTACGTTGTATCTAATTATAAACATTGTGCAGGGCATCACAACATCTCCACCGGACAGATATTGAACCATGAGATGCTGGCAACGCACAGAGACGAAGGGCAAGGCGTCCATTCTTACTGCACACCGGTGAAAAGCTCTCTCCTAGACTGTTGTGCATGACTGCAATGCAGTCATGCAGTGCAGCATGCGTGCAATGCGGGTACAATGCATTGAGATTGCAACTGTAACACAGCAAGAATGCCCCAGGTGTCATCTGATCCCAGTAGGCATTCTGATACGATGCCTGAGGCATTCTCGCTGAGAAGGGTATCTTTGTTGAAAACGACTTCTGAAGAATCCTCCTTGGTGGCGGAGGGGATGTGAAAAGGATGACTGATAACCATCCATTAGTAGCATGAAGCCACAAGGTAATCAACGACACCACCCCGAATGACAACTGTTTTAAATAGACGAGTCGAGGCTATGACAGCTGAAAGTACCTTTTCTATAGACGTGAAGGTCTCCTGATACTTGGTGATCAGGCTGTGGAGGTGACGCGCCTTCCTGGCCACATCGGGTTCCTCGTCGCCGGATGACTGCGTCCCAAGACTGCCTGCCATGCTAGCCAGGTCCAGACCTGCGCAAGTGGGGTGGCTTATCCCTTTGTGACACAGCGCTCCGATTTGGAGACACAACTTCTGCCATTTCTGTGCACTATTGGCAAGAAAGAGACTACAAACACCAAGCCCATCATAATTGGTGTTACCTAATGTTTCTCTGTATCACTTTTGGAATGTGTTGCTACACATGATTGTTTTTTTGTAGGCAGTACCGTGTTCAGCAAGACGCAAGAAGTGAGTATCTTAATAAGGGACTTCAAAATATCTTTTTTACCTTTCACGAGAAATGCTCATGGCCAGTAAGTAACTTTCATGTAATTTGAGCCCGTTTTTGAATTTGGTTTATGGAAAAGCATTGTGGGACTGAGTGCACAATAAATAATTCTCTCTGTAAAACAGACCATAATTCTTTGTGTCCATCGTGCCGTTTTTGCACTACATTATGAATTTCATCTGGCACCAGGAACAAGTCCTTCTGCAGGCCATAATTTAATAAATCAGTGCCACTTGATTTATGTTTGTTCTCCAAATCCACGCCATAAAATTGCATAAATTTCATGAATTTATAGGCAGTTGCTCACAATGCATGTCACAAAATATTATGTATTGTATGCAGCCACCAAAGGGAAACCCTTAACATCTAGTACAGATGCTAGCAACAGCAGCTACGATAGCTATGTCGCAAGAGTGACCCCTGTCCAGTTGAACTGACAATGGTGTAACGACGGCATGTCACACATCTTTTTTTCCTGCCCCTGAAACATAATTACAAACATCATAATGATATCTATTGGCCAGAACATGATATGAAAAATGACAGAAGTATGTCACATTACACAGCAGAGATGCTGGATAAAATCACTTGTCATTCAAGAATCCCGATTCATTCGATCTTGCCCCTATCATGAAGGCTTTACTTGAGCTGCTGGTACTGCTGAACCCTGGCAATGCAAAAGCACAAATCCAAACACTAACCAATGCCTTCTTCGTGTATGTAGATTCAGTTTATGCTGTATTGACACGACAGACGTGATTGCGAACCAATCAGTCACGTGGGCAGGTGACGTGCTTCTGATCCCTCCGCAGCCAGCATTCACACGACAGGTAAGAATTCACACTGCTAGTGAGGATTTCAGAAGAGTTCGTCGATGATCACAACTGTGATTTGGGCCTTCATCGTTTCACGAACAGCTCCGTGTGGACCGAAGCGGAGACGCGGGAATAGCTGACAAATGGTTACGGAGTACACCATCCGCAGGCTCAAATCACGATTTCGTCCGTCGTATGAATACAGCTTTACAGTCACCGAAGTCATAACATAAAAACATCTGTGCACCAAAGATAACCAAGTGGTGCCTATCTTGCACTGCCCAGGCATAGCAACAGTTAGGAAGAAAACATGATTTCACCGCACACTTACCAGCCGTGAATATTCGTCCAGAACCGCTGACAACGACGACACGACACTCTCGGTCATTCTGCAGCTGCTGAAAACATGCTGGAAGTTCCCTGCAAAGGTATGTCGATAGTGGGGAGGAAGAACTTGGAAAATTTCTTCTGACCCTCCCTGCAACTGTGTGCAATGTCTCTACTGAAATGTTTAGTATGTCACACCTATGGCTGCATATGCTGTCTACATAAGTGCTAAGGAAATCTTACAAATGTCACGGATTTGCCATCCTCTCCTGTATTTTCTTGAACAGGAACATCAGCATACTTTTAACCACATTATTATATTGCCATCAGCAAGTAGTACTGCAAGCCTTGTAAAACTAGGGTTGTTCAACATGTGCAGAAATTTTTCATTAATTTTAAATAAACAATACGCAATGCCTTGAACCTAAAACAGGTAGCCACTTCATGCAAAGTTTACGGTGACGCCACACCACATTCTGCCAACGCACAACATAAGGCACCGGTGCGAGAAAAGAGGAGCTTGGAATGTCATTGCATTATTCAATGCGAGCGTCAACTTTTTAGAACTTGAACGAGGTGATGGTTTCAGTAGCAGCTTGAGCATGGGAGAATCCTAGTCTCTTTTTGACTGCCCATTAGGGTATATAGTAGGGCAGGACACACCAAAAACATACAGTGGCTCTCATTCAAAGGCCTAATACGGCACCCTGCTGATTTTCGGAAAGACTAAACAACTTGTGACTGTATCGTTCAGCATAGATCACTAGTGTGAAGAAGAGAACAGATACCAAAAGATTTATTGAGACCAATGAATATAAAAAAATCGCAGGAGTTGCCCTTTAAGAATGGTACGAAAACACACTAAGTCCTTGCAATGGCATACAGAATGTTTCAGTATGGTTCGTGGAAGCCAGTAGGAGGAGATGAAAGTATGTCAATATCAAAGTATAGAGGCATTTTACACTTGTGTACAATTAATGACTGAGTATGCAGTTCCACATCTGTCTTAACACATAGCCAAAAAAAGTTCGATTTTACCCTGCAGTGCATCCATAATATGACATGTTCAGGAATCTAACCTAAAGATGACCACGATATACCAGAGAACTAGTGCTGGTTTGTGCATACATGCAATGTGTGCAGTTCCTTAATTTTTGCCGAACAAAGAAAACACGAGCGTTTAATAAATTCTCTTCTTTCCCTCATTTAAGCTAAGGCGCTTTTTAATCCTGAAGCCGTACAAGTGCCACCAAGATGCGCGAATCAAACTTAATTAAACAGTATAGTCTCGAACGCGACAAACATCGTGTACTTACGCCCAGAAGGCTGCGTTCATGGCGTTCAGTTTGTCGGGTCTGTTCATCTCGACCTGAAAGACGTGCTCGCAGGGCTTGGAGACGAGCAACGTCTCGTACGCGTAGTTTCCAGAGTCGCTCATCGTTCTTCGGGAGCCGAAGCTGACGTCCCCAAGACGTCTCCTCGAAGGAAGCAGCAAGACACGACCTGAAAAATGAAGACGCCAGCGTTCGCCAATTTAACTACGAATACGCACAGCTGACCGTCCGTGGCTCGATGCGTTCAAGGCTGTACTGCGAGTCGGCCGCACAAGTCGAAAAAAAAAAAAAAAAGGCCGAGCTGTAGGCACCGAGGCCAGATGTAGTGCGAGAGAGGAAGTGGTGTAAGAGGAGTTGCGTCTTACCGAGTGACCGGCAGAGTGTCATGTTCGTTGCCGACGATGCGAAGCGTAGCTCTCCGTTGCAAGTCTACAGCTACGGCGTCGGAGTATGGAACGGGCCGAGTGTACCGGTAGCGAAAGGCACGGGTGAACAATCACAACCCACAGAAATGATAACAGATGCGAGATCGAGGGAAACAAACTGCACAATGTGGAAAGAGCAGCGATGTACCGACGTAACTGCTACGGTACATGTTCAACCCTCCAAGGCCGGCTTTAGGCAGTTTCGTTTTCCCGAAAATCGTAGCATTTTTTTTTTCTTCGAGCGCTGCACTGCGCGAGAAGTTGCGGCATACAGGAAAAGTGCGCGTTTTAATGCGACCACGCGCGATTGCGGCTGCGCTCGAGCGAAGTCAGCCGGCTGGCCGGCTGCGTACACTATCAACGCCTCCTAGATTTCTTGTGCCTGCCGGATGAGCGCGAAACGCCGGTCATCTATGGCGGCGCTGCCTACGTAGGGGTAAGGTTAATAAGTGGGAAAAACAAATATCCAAGCCCACAGAGGTGAAACGGGGACTTAGGCAGGGGTGTCCACTGTCAACCTCGTTATTCATGATGTACCGACAAGGATTAGAGGCCACATTAGAGGGAAGTGGACTTGGCTTCAACCTCTCTTTAGTTAAACAAGGAAAACTCGTTGATCAGGCACTACCAGCATTAATGTACGCAGATGATATAGTGCTAATGGCCGACAACAAGGAAGATTTGCAAAGATTGATGGACATCTGCGGTAATGAGGGAGATAGGTTAGATTTTAGATTCAGTAAGGAAAAATCAGCAGTCATGATTTTTAATGATAACGAAGGTAGTGAGCTTAGAATACAGGAAGTCACGCTAGAAATAACAGATAAATACAAATATCTGGGCGTATGGATAAGCAATGGGACCGAGTATCTAAGGGAACACGAAATATACGTGACGACTAAAGGTAACAGGAATGCAGCAGTGATGAAAAATAGGGCACTGTGGAATTACAATAGGTATGATGTTGTGAGAAGAATATGAAAAGGGGTCATGGTTCCTGGGCTGACGTTCGGCAATGCGGTCGTGTGCATGAGGTCAGAAGTTCAAGCAAAATTAGAAATTAAGCAACGTGGAATAGGTAGGCTTGCTTTAGGAGCTCACGGGAATACACCAAATCAGGGAGCTAGCACAAGGTGATATGGGATGGACATCATTTGAGGGCCGGGAAGCTAGCAGCAAGATAAAATTTGAGAAGCTATTGAGAGAAATGGGGGAGGAGCGTTGGGCTAGGAAGGTTTTCAGCTACTTGTGCATGAAGAATGTCGATACAAAATGGTGGAATCGAACCAGCAAATTGACTGGTAAATACTTAGAAAACAGCAGGTGGCCAAACCAAAAAGAACTATCGGTTAAGAAGAAAGTAAAGGAAACGGAGACTGACATGTGGAGAATTGGCATGATTAAAAAGTCCGCACTAGAGATATATCGAACTTTAACGAAGGAAATCGCCAAAGAAAGGCTCTATGATAATACTCGAGGTAGTTCTCTACTGTTTGAATCCAGGACGGGAGTATTGCGAACCAAGACATATCGGGCCAAATACGAAGGGGTAGACACAGTATGCAGTGTGTGTGGAAAGGAAGAAGAAACTGTCGAACACTTGATAATGTTCTGTAAAGGGCTTCGCCCTATAGTTCAGGATGATGGCGCAGACTTTTTCAAAGCACTGGGGTTTAGGGAAAGGTAGGGCAGAATGGACTTTAAGCGGGCAGACTTAACTAGAAGGAGGTTATCTGATTGGAGGCTAAAGTCAAGGCACGAGTGAAAATTAAACCCTTCACTGCAAAGTACCCGTCCAACTTTACTATTTAAAGGAAAAAAAAGATAAATCTAGTGGTTAGTTCACTAAGTATCACGGCTAGGTGACGTTAGCCGCCGCCCGATCTAAAGGGTACAGCCACATTAATCCATTCATTCATAAGGTCTTTGTACTCGGCCTTTGAGATTGGCAATTTTGGCGTTTGTTACTAATTTGAGAGGATGCATTGTATTAAAAAAGTTGTTTGTTGCATGACGGCGTCACTTACGTATAGTTAATCACAATTACGTTTACGTCTTTTTAGAACTTTTTACGTTATTTTTGTTGCATATAAGCTCCAAAAACGTAAAAACCCATTTGAAGACACCCCTACTTGGGTGGCGCCACCACCGTAGTTTCGACGACCACCGCTTCTCAAGTGACCGCCGATAATCCGGCAGGCACAGGAGATCTAGGAGTCGTTGACACTATTAGTCACCGCTTTCTGCGCCGACGGTCTGAACTCTATCATTCCGTGGTGGAAAAGAATCCATGCTTGTTTCGTTGATCGATCGCGTCATAAACAAATAATCTTAATTTCAATAAAAATTCGACGTGTAAAAACGTTTTTATTTACCTGTGAAGTTGTATATAATGTAGATGCAAAGATAATAAGGTTGAATGTGCAAAAACACAAGGTGACAGAACACGAGATAGCGGTAAGTATTAGTCACGTTGCGTTGATTGGAAATGAAGACAACGGCGGTCGGGAGTAGCCGATGGTTCCGCTATTTCCAATGGTGGGCTTAAAAAACGTCCTTCTCTGCGCGGTCGCCGGTGCGGTGGCCGCGTTCGCGTTGCGCCAGTGGCGAGTGCGAACGTGGGGCCGCTGCCGAAGCAAACGCTCCATGACCGGCAAGACCGTGGTGATCACGGGCGCCAACTCCGGGCTCGGCAGGGCCACGGCGATCGAACTAGCTCGGCGCGGAGCCCGGGTCATTCTCGCCGTTCGCGACATCAGCGGAGGCTTGCTCGCCGCCGCCGACGTGCGACGCGTGTCGAACATCGAGAACGTCGTGGTGCGATACCTGGACCTCTCCTCGTTCAGCTCGATACGGGCGTTCGCCAACGGCGTGCTCAAGTCCGAGATGCACCTGGACGTGCTCATTTGCAACGCGGGAGTCTTCCAGTGCCCGCTGACGCTGACTCGAGACGGCCTCGAGATGCAGATGGGAGTCAACCACCTGGGGCACTTTCTCCTAACCAACCTGCTTCTAGATCGGCTCAAGAACTCGCAGCCCAGTCGCATCGTGGTTGTCACGTCGAACCTGTACAAGCGGGCCAAGCTCAAGTCCAACGAACTGCTCATGGACGCGAGCAACTACGACAAACGACTCGCTTACGCCAACAGCAAGCTCGCCAACCTGCTCTTCGTGCGAGAGCTGAGTCGGAGACTTCGCGGATCGGGTGTGAAGGCGTACGCTGCGAGTCCTGGCATGGTCTACACAAACCTTGGTCGCCACACCAGACTACCCTGGTATTTGATGATTCTATTGCTGCCCTTTGCGCTGTTCGCGGTCCGAACTCCGGACCAAGGATGCCAAAGCATCGTTGACTGTGCCGTCAACGAGGAGTACGAACAGCACTCGGGAAAGTTTTACTACAACTGCCGGCCCGAGAAATTGGAGAGCGTAGCGTTGGACGACGACCTAGCGCGCAAGGTTTGGGCCGAAAGCGAGAAGCTGACGGGTGTGATGTCGGTGGACGTTAGAGGCTGAGCCCGGACGTGTACGATTGATTTCGTCGAGTTTGTTAAGTGTTTCAAACTCTTCGTCGTAGCACCTGTGATCAAATTCGTTACGAAGGCCTGCGCAATATTTGGACGTGCCTTCTTAATTCACGGCAGCTAGTTCCACCATGCAGTAACTTATTCCTATTTTGTGTTTGTGATCTAGCCTTCCCGATCAGTTCGACGGAAAATGCCAGTGTATTCATCTTCTGCGTCTTTACTACGTGCGTAAAATAAACGTGACCTCCCCCGCATCCACCGTGTGTCGTCTGCTATTTTTTGTTTGTCACGGAAGCAATGGGTTTCGCTTTTTGGCACGACGCCGCTCCTGTTCACAAAACAAATCCTCGTAGCGCAAAATGTCACCAGAACCGGAACTCACTAAACTACGTTAAAAAAACGAGCAGGTGGAAAAACAGTGTTACCTAACCCGTTAGTTTAAGTGGTACAGTGTTGTAATAACTAGTGCAAAAATAATTTGTCGTTATTTCACTATAAATAAAGCGCTGCGCACTCAGGCAAGTATACGAAACTGAGGCTTACAGACGACGGTGCGGCCGAATTTGCTTTGAGTTGGAATTAAAATCCCCTTGCTTGTACGAGCGAGAGCGAGTGTCTTGGAAGGAGTTCGAAAAAGAAAAATTTTTGTCACATGCCGTACTGAAGATCGGCGGTCGTGAAGCATGGCCAACAAAAAGAAGAAATACAACGCCAGGTTCCCGCCCGTAAGCCAGCGCTTTCTTATTTGACAATCGCTGACGCGTTTTTTTTTTATTGCTTTCTCAAAGGCGCGCATTGAATGGGTCCCAACGTTGACCCAGCTATCGGCCTCGATGTAAACGAGCCCCGAAGCAGTACTGCCGGGTGGCCCGCCTCAAAGCGCTGCAGATGTCCCCTCGTTTACTCCTCGTCCGTCATGTGCGTCCCCGTGAACTCGTGAGCCGCCTTGGAACCGCGATTCGATGTCGGTACAAAGAGCCAGCGCGCCTTTGGTGCATTCGGCAATTGCTGCAATATGGTTGTAGGAACCGCTGAGCGAAAACGATCGTATGTAAAACTGGCGCGACGTCCTGGTGGTACGAAGAGCTCGTTCCCTTTGTGACATGCTCCACTTTTGTCTCGTTTCGCTAACTTAGTACGTTCCTGTATATTACCCCCGCATTCGGCCTGCTCCCCCGTTCGAAAAAGGGGGCCACGGCGGTTATACGGCTCGCGTAAGATGTCGAGGGAATCGCTGACCCCCACGACGTTTGTGTGCGTCGGCTTGCGAGCTAGCTAGCTAGCCCCCCGAACTACCACGTCCCCGGAAATCGGAACAAGAATAAACGAGAAACTCCGCGGTGATCTCTTTAAAAAGGACCGATCCGCCTGTGTGGTGCGGATTGTTTCTCAATCGTCGTGAACCAACAACGTGCTCGCACTTGAACCTTATGTTTCGCCGGCTGCGTCTTCGCTCGAAATCCGCGATTTGTTTTTTCTTTCTTTCTTTGACCGTTCTCACGCGCTTTTACGTCCTCCCCACCACCCTCGTAAAAAATGCTTCTTTTGCGCGAGAAACATTTTCATTCCTCGTTGTTTCTCGATTCAACTTTCCGCTCGTTTTTTTTTTTTTTCGCTCGCCTTGTCATATTGTTGACGCCCACGCTACCGTCTTTTTTTTGTTGTTGTTTATGTCTACGCGTAGGGATTTGTTTAGCGCTCGTGTGCGCACCTCCGAATCGTCGCAGTGAATAGGAAGTTATTCATGACGCTTGTTTGTCGAACCGAAAAGATCGAAGGAAACCGGAAATAATCGATAAGGTTACCTAGAGAGTAGTTGAGTGCCGCGCACGGAGCATGCTGTTTGTTAGTGGCTTACATTTGGTAGTTTTCATCATGTGCCCATGGATGAAGCTTTTTTTGTGTGTGTAGGTTCGCTTTC
The DNA here is from genome assembly GCA_013436015.1 of Rhipicephalus annulatus. Taxonomy (NCBI): domain Eukaryota; kingdom Metazoa; phylum Arthropoda; class Arachnida; order Ixodida; family Ixodidae; genus Rhipicephalus; species Rhipicephalus annulatus. The sequence goes on from WOVY01005147.1 coordinate 56,466, forward strand.
TTGCACCAGCCAAAATAGTATATATTCTTGAAAGCTCTTGAAACACAAGGACACAGCGAGGCACACGTAAACCACTGACATAAGCGCTTTAGCTACGCAAGATTGTGAGAGTGCCCTGCGTACATGCGAGCATGTACCTTGCAACTTGTGTTATCGCACCATCGAGTTCTAAAACTCCGTCAACATGGCGTGTGCTCGAGCCACACAATCCCTGTTTACGGATTTTTTCATCACAAGCTTCCATCTTCCACTCCCTGCTGTTTTTTGGATTAGCATCAAATTAAAGAGCATTTGCTTTTGTGGGTTTGGTTTGTGGTTTAGTGTGTGTGCGGTTTAGTTTGTGGTTTACGTGTGTCTCTGTGTTCGCATGAGCATCCAAAAATATCGTATCTTTTTGCACGTTTGGTAAACGTTTGCAGGCTTCGTCGCAAAGTTTGCACCTGTACTGGCAACATTTTTGATTTCTAGCAAGCGTTAGAGGTTCGGCGAAGGAAATAGATTATAGCTAAGCATTCGTTCTAACCCATCTCGGCCAACTTAAAGGCAAGAATGACAAAAAGTTTCAACTATAGTAGGTCACAACATAGCATAAGTACAAGCTCCGCCCCCAGGAACTGTGGTGCCATCTGCGATTCATTTGTGTCAAGAGAGTCGTGCTAGATGGTTTGTATTCACACCTTAAGCACTTTCTGGCCGCTCATGTAAATAATACACATACTAAGAACTAACTAAAAGATCGTCGTTCCCACCTAAAATATTACGTCTGGCTAAGCAGTCGTGTCCAAGTCCAAGATCAAAATTTAGCAGAAAGTTGAAGTTCTCAAGCAAAAACAAGCAAAACTAGCATGTCTTTATGCTAAAATCACCTATCTGAAATATGTAAGAGGAGCTTGATGTCGTGGGAATGAACAATTGAATGGGGCATTTACGCAAATATTTTTGGGTGGGACAGCGATCACTCTGGACAGGGCTTCCATTTATTCTTGCATTATAAACAACCATAGTTCGTACGGATTCCTGACAAAGCACACCAGCACGGACACAACAGGTTCGTGCCTGCAACTGATGCCAACGGGAAAAGACCCTTGAAGCAAAAAAGAAAGTAGACACAGTAATGGCATGTATCTGATTGTGCAGGACTGCCTCATCTCCCCGAAATGCAACAATCTTATACTTGAATGCAACCTGTTTGCTCCAGTTTCTTAGAATAGTCGCTAAAAAAAAAGATGGAGACTCGTGCGTGGGATGAATTTATCCCTTCACATAGATTGTGTTTAATTTCAGCATAATTGCTGTCTTGACTTAACCCTAATGTGCTGGATGTAACCACAGTCAACAACTGGTAAAGCCATTACTATGTTCGACGGCTTAGTTGACGTGCTGTGTTCCTAGAGAAATGTCGCAAATATTGTTTTTATTTGCTTGAAATGAATACAAACTAAGTTGGAAGCCCACAATTGGATTATTTTCATGTTAAAATGAAGCATGACTGACTGCAGTATAATTATTTTGTGAAATGGTGATTAAGATTAATCACTGAAACTGGCACAAAACATATTACTCGGCTTTCTTTCTCAGAATGTAATCTTAAGTGCTTATAATTACGCTGTGCACATGTGACACGTTTGCAGATGATCGACCATAATTCACACCTGAAGACGAAAATAGTTATCTCTGGCAAAGACCCCCACGTTTGCAGGACTGACAGGTAGCAGTGTACTCCTGTGCAGGCACAGATAAGATTTTGCACCCACTTTCTTTTCTGCTGCTGTGCGCTTTCAGTTGTTGGCGTTTGTTTTGCTCTGGTATCTTGGGGCCGTGTCTGGACGCCTGCCTTCTTTTATCGGTGAAGGACAGAATGCTATGGAGTGATGTCTTGGGTGTATATAGGCCTAGACTAAATCTTTGAATAAGCTTTTTCTTATAGCCGGAATATTTACGGCAGGGAGTGTTGATAATACATCCATTGATTTCTTTCATAACGATTTTTGTTGTCTGAGTGTGGCAACAAATAAACATGACACGTGAAGACTTTACGTCTTCAGAAAGTTATCTGTCTGCCTTTCTCATTGCCTGCTCTGCTGTGCAGTTACTACGAACAGTTGAGTACCTTTGGTGAGCTCTCCACATAAGTAAATGTAACCATGCAAAACTGTAAATGTTCAGGCCTTGGGCTTGTATTGTTCGTACCACTGTTTCTCTTGCATTGTGATGTACCTTTGCTTCATGCAGGCGAGAATCAAGAAAATAATGCAGAAAGATGAAGAAGTCGGCAAAGTAGCTGCGCCAGTACCTGTTATCATCTGTATCCTTCCATCCTTCGTTTCTTTAATTTTATACTGGTTTACCAACAGTTACCGAGATGCCGGTGAATTTTTTTGTGACATTTTTTAGCCGCTTTATACTGTTACACGTGCGAGATTACCACAACATACTAAACAAAGACCACATACACATGTGCGCTAACTTCCAACTGCAAATTTCTGCACATTTGTGTGTGTGATCTTTCTGGATTTTTTTTATATTTGCGTGCAGCAGCACAGTGCAGGTAAAAAAGAAATATTGCCATACCATCTAACCATAACAACATTGAACCTTAATTTTTTTACATCACATGTCAAGGTTACACATTTGGCACTGTATAACTTATATTAAATAAGTTTCGTATATGTGGAAGTTGCAATAACATTAGCGGCACTTGAGCCAGCTTCAAAAAGGTGGCTTTGCCCGACGCCACTTCTAACGCTTGGAACAATTATGTTACTTTGCGAAATGAGCATTCATCAGAGAACGAGTTTCTGTCACTTTGGCAGAAACTTGTCACCTTCTTTTGTTGAAAATTTTGTAATGGCTCGTAACTTAGCAGTGAAGCGATACGATTATGTTGGCTTCGAGTGCACCGATTGAAGGTTTCGTGTAACTCTGATGGACACGGTTAACAGAAAGTCACACATAAAAGAATTCATAGGTTAGCAGGAAATACCGCATAAAGATCTCGTACACAAGTTAACAGGACACAGTATCGCATAGAAGACTCTAAAAGATACAGGTAAGTAGAGCAAAGCACTTTGTCCTTTTTTTTTACACGTCTAAATTTTTTATCATATACTTTCAATCAGTGCGCACTCAAAGTCAATTATCATATGAGAAGAATAAGGCATAATGATTGATGCCACATGACTGTCTGAAGCAGTATGCTACAACATGCTGTGAATCAGCGTATTATCTATTATTCCCAGCTGAGCAATTGCAGCTGTGTGCTCTTCTCCGTAAAGAGAACAACTGTAAAGAACTTCGTGGTGACGCTAACAGCGCAGGTTTTTCTTCTGTCAGCCAGCTCATTGAAAGTGCTGTGTTCACTGCACAGCATGGCATTTTCAACATGCTGGATAATGAACGCGTTATCACTTTTGTGTGCAACAATTCTAAGCATGTGTGTGATCTTGCAAGTTGTGGTGTATGTTAACCATGATTAATCTAAACTAATCACAAATTTTTATGTCCTCATTTTATAATAAAGCTATTACTATTCTTGTACGTACTGTTAACTCTGACTTAATAGAGGTGTGTTAAGTTTCCCGTGTACCATGGCGTGAGTAGCTGTGCTGCTACAACTGCTCTTGTCAAACCACAGTTATAGCCCTTCTACTGTCACCGGCATTTTTGTAAAGTACCATAAATTTTCAAAGGGTGCCACTGTCCGCTTTTGTGCATTCAATTTCTGTTTTATGATGAGGTGTAATTATTGACTGTAGATACAACCCACTTATCTTGTGTGTCTGATTAGCTGCAATTTTGGAAAATAGCACCCAAGCAGCACTATGCTGCCGCAGAAACGACTTGCTTCAGGGATACAAAATGGTACCGTGGAAAGCTGGCGAGGAGCAAACAAGTGAGAAGGGTTGACGTTGTTTAACCTTACCAACGAAAAATGCTATGGAGGGACTTTAACTATTGTCGGTGCTGCGTTTATTCACCAGCTCCTCTCTTGGCACCACAGCGTTGCTTGAATTGGGGGGGGGGGGGGCTGGAAAATTTTGCTTCTTTGTTTACTTTATTGAAATTTATGCAAAATAAAATTTTATGCAAAATAAAAACGGAAAAAGTATATCCTGCTACGCCAGCATTGTTGCAGGCGCTAACCATAGTAGGAGCTGCAGTTCATGGTGAGCAGGCTCGCCTGTTTTTCTGTTGGCCAAAAGCCCCCAGGCACTCATTTGCGTTAGCGAAGAATGCGAAAGCCAGGCTTCCACGTGCATTTCCTTGACCCCCGCAACAACCAGCACGAGCTCTCGAGCTTTTCGTAGAGTCCCTTGTAACGCGCGCCAGTGAAATCACAAGGTCGAGAAGTGCCAAGACGCTCTCAACGTCTCATTTGTGAGTGACCTCTGACATTTCATTTGTACTCTTCGTTCTGGTACGTGTGAATGCTTTTGCTGCCGGTGAGTGTACCTATCATTAATGGCTGGATGTTATTGTTGTCACTGGCAGAAATGCCAGGTTGAATGTCAGTGTAGAGAATTAATAAATGTAATATGGAATTTAATCGGTCATGCTTTTTCTCTTTTTCGCCGAGTAGTTTTGTTACTATAATCAAACTAGAAATGTTAAATCTGAGTCACTATGGGTTGCAGTTCACTCTCGGGCAGTTCATTGTGTGTGCCCTTTGTTTGGTCACGATCTAAAAATTAACGTCGCTCCAGCCACGAAACTACCGTGTCTAGTACCAACCAGTTTTTCTTCTAAACACAAGTACATTTTTTACTCATGTAAATACTAGACACGTTGCAAAACATTGGTTAGTTTTGTCTGAGAGAAAGTATCATTTTTGTTTTGAGTACCGATGTCGAAATCAATAAAATTTGCCGGAATGCCCAAGTTCTCAACCTTAAACCAGCGACACAAATGTGTGTGTGTGGCGAAATTCGACAATGCTAGACACTCAGAAGTGCACGACTCGGAAGAGCTTGCAAAATGAGTGAACACTATTTGACAAAGAATCTGTGCGATTGCCTTTTTCGTGAAATGGCATTGACTGGGGGGGGGGGGGGCATAGCTTGTATCTTTTTCAGTTTGTAACCTAAGGGCATAACATGCGCTTGAAGTGTTGCACCCTGAATGTATACGTAAATTTTGACTAATGTTTGGCTTTACTGGGGGACAGTTAGCTAGCTTGTATACCAGATACAAGTAATCTTTCTATCTGACTGTAGAACTACTTATCAACAGTGCAGAAGTGCATTTGTTGTTTTGCGTTGTTCACGTGCCACTTATCGGCATCCGGAGTTGCTGATTGAGCAGAGGATCTACGGAAGTCAATTTGCTGGCCTGTCAGGAGATAGTAGAATTGCATTTATTTTGCACCATTTTATTCACATCAACATGTACGCTTGCGGGAAATGCAAAACGTAATAGCAAATTTTTACGCACACAAACCAACAGCTTGTACGTTTGCCCTCATTTATGAGGCAGCTGTCTTATAAATTATTCAGTCTTCTTAATGTATGGTCATGCACCAAAATATGAAAACGATCAACTTCAAGCAAAATGTCGAATTTCTTCGTTCCCTGCTTGAACAACTTGAAATTGGATGCTTGAGTGGTCACCTAATACACGGCCATCGCATCGTGCACGTAAATTTACCTAGTATTTGCTCATCATTGTGATGTAAATGTAGAGATGTTGATCCTATATAAAGTACGTACGTGGGCCATCCCAAGTTTCATGTCATTCCAACACGCGTACATTAAGAAAGGAGAATCTGACAAAAAGAAAAAAAAGTTGCCCAGGTGCCTGTAGGGTTTCCGCATTCCATTAATGCAAATATTGTGTGTATTTTTGGGAAAATGCAGTGGATTGTACAAAGAGTCACCCATATTGTATTTTTCTAGGTCTACACAGAAGTGGTAACTGTCATAGGCTAGATGACAAATCACCTTAGTGACAATACTCTACTTGCATTAGCATGAATAGTATTCTTGGCTCTTTTTTTTTTTTTTTTCGTTTGTAGGGCACTGGGACAATCTCCGCAAGTATTCAACGACAAACACAGGAGCGCTTCTGTCTACTGCACTTTCTCCGTAATTTGGAGAACATATGCTTTTGGCACGCTCGTCGCTTTCTCTGTCTAGCATTCTTTGCGATTGCCCAGCTAGAGCCGTAAATTACCGCAATGACATTTACCTGGGGTTGTTTGTTAACAGCGACGCACCTCCCTTTCCTGGCATGCATGCATGCATGTGCGTACAGACGCAATTTTTCTATCGGTACCCAAACTGAGAATCGCACAGTGTTTGGGAGTTTGTGTGAGGAACTCCACAAGCGTGTCTTCGAGCTGCCACCTCTTGCGTTGAATAGAGGCTTCATTAACACAGATGCCTGCCGCTCGTAAATCAGGTCTTGTTAAGCCTCTATGCGTGTCCTCTATCTTTCCGTTCTCCTTTCTTTTGTATCGCAAGTCGGGCATGTCAAAAAGAACATCAGGAAAATCTTTTTCTATTCATTCACAACTTTTAATGTTGACTGTTCAGACAAGTGCTATTCACAACTTTTAGTGTTGACTGTTCCGACAAGTGCAACCGAGGAAGAGGCATTTTATTTTCTTTTTATTTTTCCTTGTTTTTTCTTATTGACTGTCGTGGAGTATCGGCGTAATGTATATCCTAAGCGGAGAGTTGATGGGAAATATAGTTGTAAAAATAATGGAGATGAAAAGAATCTCCAAGGGAACAGAAAGCGAAAGTGCAAAAGGGCAAGCGTGAGACAGCCCTGCGACTATGCACGACATTTTCCAAGCAAGTAGGTCACGCTGGATGCCAAGAGGCTAGCCAAAGCAGAATTTAGTTTTGGCTGACTTCGTAATGAGCGAGCAGCAGATGCACTTGGAGCGATCTCGGCAAGGCTGTAGAGCTGGTTATCACATAGTTTTCTCAAACGACACACAAGCGGATGACTCATCTACCAAATGGTTGTCGCTGTAATGCGAGTCAAGCCACACCACTGCGTCAGAGATGCTCAAGTGTCGCGTTATCGCGGATGCTGTGCCGGGAAAGCATGTGGTCAGAGTCGTGCCGTTGCCATTTTTGTCACTCCCGACAAGTGGTTATGGAGGCAATTTCTTTACCTTTTTTTTATATTCACAAGCTTTTCGTGTGGCTACCACTGTAATTTGAAATTTTGTACCGAAACTACAACTTTTGATGCCATCTAAGCAGAAGGGAAGAAGATGAATGCTTTTTATTTTTACTGAAAATACTAACCAAATTTCGAAAGAACATTCATATCCATCGTCAACATGGTTATTTATATAGCACAGTATTAATTAGCAAATTAAATCACTCGTCAAATTCACATTTTCAAATACTCATGTAAAATACATCATATCAACACGACATGCAGGCTCATTTAGTAGTATTTTACGAATTCGATATTAACATGAAGAGATTTTGTTGCAGTAGGCCTTTATGTACCACTGACGACGTTTTTTTTTTTTTTGCACTGGCAGCAAATCGTGTGTCATGAGGCGTTGGTTGGTACACCATTGCTTGAGCTGGCAGATCACATGATCTCGCTTTGTCCAATCAAGTGTATGCTCATGTATTTAAAGTCTAGCAGTCTATTAACAACACCATGTGACCTCACCAGTCAATTGCGTACATCCCCGCTCTTACAGTTTTGCAGTCTGCCATTTTGTGTGAAAATGCCATTCTATTTTTCTTCATTTCTTTAAAACACCTTCATCATCCATAGTTTCCATTTTTTTGACAGGAAGGCGTGCATTCTGGCAGACGAGCGTCTGTGCTTCTTGAAGGAGTTGGTCTCCTCAGTTCCCGACGTCCAGGGCGACGAGGAGCCCTACGAGGTACCCCCTGTGCGGCCTAAACTTACAGGGTGAGCACCCCCTGTCTTCACGCTACGTAAGCCGATGTCGCAGGCTCTTGACATGGGCGACTTTCCATGCGTTCTTCATTAAAAAAACTCGACATTAAATTTCATAATTGAGGTGTCTCCTTCATTCAATTGCTCGGTATGCAAAGGTTCTCTTGGCCAAATTTGAATCGCGTCCATCCCGTGGCAGTTAAGATATTTCGACGGCAAAAAGAGTACGAAAGCTCAGCAGAAAATGGAGTTCCCTGCGACATCGACACGAGTGCTACGTGTACGGTGTGATACATTTAACACATACCATCCTGAGTGACGATGTGCTAGTAGCGATGACGTCCACGATCCGAGTGTTCTTATTGCGATGACGACTTGTGCCAAAGCCTGGAAACGTTCTCGATCTTGATGTCTGATCTTCATCGCAGCGCTTTGAATGTTTTCATGAAATTCAAACAACTTATGAAAGAAAGGCGAATGAAAAGAGCTTGATTCACTGTGTGCTTTTCAATCAGCATATTGGGGAACCGTTGTGAGCTGCAGTCGTCTGGTTGAAAGTGCGGAAAAAATGCAATGAGTGTCTTAATTACAGTGTCTTTTCATGTACCACAAGCTATCAAAGTGGAGTAGTGTATAGAAAAATATCATCGCTAACAAGTAACAATACGCAGGTATCGTTAATAGTCAATTTTAGTCTGTCCATAGACTTACTTGCATCCACCTAATACTGGGTTACTGTTGCCGTAACCGTATGAGACCAGATAGGCGGGGCCATCTAGATGCACTAAGAAGAACCTGGCAAGCAAAGATTATATTGTTTCTACGCTGGTAGGCATTCTCTATACCAATATTCCATTGATCTCTTTTTGTATTCCTGAATGCTGTGCGCGTCAGTACTCCCCAATATGGCTAAATGAGACGCACAAGCGAGCATGGTCGAAGCACGCTTCCTCGGGCACCTCCTCTTTGTTGCTCGGAATGGCCTCTATTTTGGAATCGCTGCTCTGCAAAGCATCGATCTTAGCAAAAATGATTCGCGATGTTGTGAATCGCGGCGATTTCAAGCTCCAGACTGTCGTACTCAAACTTAGTCGACATTTTGTATGGCGACGACGGCAATGCAGGTGACACGACGTGACTGAGCGCGTGCACTTAGCAGATGAAATGTTAGTAAGCCTCACATGACTTTTTCCGTGGAGAAATGGTCAGCTGTGGCGCGTTTGAAAATGGCCGCGACGAAGCGCTGCAAGCGCTAAAATTGGCGAGATTGCCATTTTGTATAATGCTCTACACTCGTGATATAAATCAATAAAACTGGTTATTCGTCCCTCAGTTGCCTTTTAGATCATGAATCACTACTAGGGCGTCGATAGCTACTTGTGGATGCAAAAATTTTGACACGAGTAAATTTGATGTCGGTGCTTCTTTGTCTCGTTCCAATTGTCATGTAGCCGGAAAAATAAATAGGTTCGCCAAGACAGCATCAAGTAAAATGCAGGCTACCTTGTTGTCCAAACAAGATGACGATTAGGCTAAAGGCTAAAAAAGTGTGTTGCCAGCTCGAAGGAAAACATCAGCAGGGTTTGTTACGCACCTAGTTTGTGATACATTAATGTTTTTGCAGATTGAACATTAAAGAACTTGAAAGCGCAGTTTCATACGACACTTTGAGTTTTCGTTTGACAACACAAGGTGGTGTGATAACGTACAGAGATCATGCAGACTTGTTCTATTGCTCAGGTGTCTTAAGCTCTGATGCTGTCGTCTATGCTCTTGGCAAACATTGTCTACGATGCGGTCGAGAAGGGGAACACAGACATGTTGCGACGCTTTGTCTAACCAGAATGGCAGCGTGGGACAGTGTTCGACCGATCTCCTTTGCGCAGTGTCCGGAAGCTGCGTGCCAAGAATGGTAGCATCGACGTGGCCGGGCCCAGCCACTCCACCGCGGAAGAGACGGATAGCGCGGAAGATGAGGAGGACGACTACTTGGAAGAGGTTTGCATGCTCTTTGCACCTTTTTTTTTTACCTTTATTTAGCCCCTCTGCCAAGCTTCTAGCTTTGTCACTGTTTCGATAGCTCAGATATTCGAAGGTGGGGATATATAGGTCTGTTGACACTTTGTTTGCATCACAGCTGAGCATTGCAGGTCTCGGATTTTGTGCAGTGCTTGTTGCTGGACACTTTATTGTTGTTGTCGTAGGTCGGCAAACTCACTCAAGAGTCGACCCGCTTGGACTTGCTCAGACCGGGCCGCGAGTTTGAGTCCGAGGGAGTCCGGTTGAAGGAAATTTTTTTGAGTGCGAGTCCAAGTGATATCGGTTCGTGAAATTTATCGAGAGGCTGTGTCCAAGTGATTCCAAAGTGCAAGATAAGCTTCTTGAGCGAGTCTGAGTGAGTCCGACAATTTGTGCTGACCTATAGTTGTAATGTTTTTTTCGTTCTTCACAAGTGGCTCACACGTAGCTATCAAATTTGTGACCAATCAAAAGCTTCTAACATACAGCCAGCTTGTTCAAAAAACACTCGGATGCTGCACAATAATCGAAGACTGCATTAACATCTTGCTGACAAACGTGTCTCGGTATCTGACGGTAGACTGGTGATGCGCCGCAGGCCTTCGCATTGACTTTCATGTATTGAAGTGTCTCTCACCAGATTTGGGCATTGCAAACGAAACATACAAAGTTGGCAATGATAACCGGGCAGGTTGGTTTACTAGTTTTATCCTCACACTTGGTTGGGAAGAAGGCCCAGCAGTATCGGTAAAGCAGTACTACAGCAGCTCTTCTGTAGAGGTTTCTTGTTTGCTGTTAAATTTCTTTACCTGGGCATCAAGACAGCTGTTAATCGCTGACTCGAAGCCTTGCTTGTGCAGGAGACAGATGACGGGAGCAGCGAGAACACAGCCGAGGCTGTGTATCAGTCACTCTATCCAGGTGTTCGGAAAACTGCTTATCTCCAGCCCCCAACGTGAGTGTCATCCCCAGATGTTTCATGTTTTGCAGAATATGCTACAGACGATTGCACTAGGGAAAGCAGTGTTGGGAACTTTCATTGCTGCCTTGAAGTGTAGTGGCATGATTGTAAAATTGCCCTTTTGTCGGTGGGATCCGACAACCCCCGAACAACTTGTCCAATGTTCTACACTTCACACCCTTCACATGCAATCCCTGAAAGTGGGTCACCCTCCCAGGAATTACACAGGCAAAAACCCAACAGAGTAAACGAGGTACTGCGTTCTGCCGTAGCTCGATCAATGTTTCACTGCGTGGGAATTTGATATACGCATGCACCCACTTCATACTCTTGCATGGAAAAATCAAGGGGATTTCTCAACAGTTGAATACAGCCAATAATTCCATATATCCGGTCGACTGTATGCAATTGTACCTGAATAACAGAAATGCTAGGAAGTATTTTACTTATGCAGAAGTAAAACTTCTGAAGCCATCAAAAAGTGCTTACTAATTTGTGTCTTGGTAATGAAGTGCTCAAGACCTTGACGATACTTGTTAGGGTTGTGCCCCGAGAGGTCATTCTGTTATAAAGCGGGGGTCTCCAACGGCACATGTGGGCCGCCGAGCTCTCACTTGCGGCCCGTGGCCTGTTAATGACTCTCTTCTTCAAACCTTCTTTGTATTTTATGCTTATGAACCAAGCATGCATGATTGCTCTTAGCATTTTTTTTTTTTTCACGAGGCACTCCCTGTGGTTACCATGTAAAACAAAGATCAGAGTTGATGTTGTGATTCCAGAAATTTTGGGGATGAAAATAAGTATTAGTATGCTGTTTGTATGCTGGTGCCAAGTATTCTTCAGAAGTTGCCCATATGTGGTGTATGTAAAGGGCGTCTCATATGGCAACGTTATCTAAAATTTTTATAAGTTATGCCCCCTTTTCATTGCTCCTACCTTCTTTACTATCGTGGCTATCGCAGGAGTACATTTTCGCGACAGTGGCCCGCTACTTGAGATAAGTTTGAGACCACTGTTATAGAATCATTCGACTAGTACATCTTTATATTCTGTTGGTCTGAATGTTCATTGGCTGACAATTTTGTTGACACAAAATTGTATTTCATGCAAATTACATAATATGTGTTAATACATATGCCTGAAATGGACAGTATGAGAATATGTACTGAAATGGGCTCGGCAGCTTGTCAACACGAGCAATGTACAGAGAGAGGGTCAAAAGTCCCCAGGTTTCTACCCCATGTATTTCTATGGAAGCATGGCCTGGGAGCTTTTGACCATGAGTGTATAATAGCACAGTGTAATGAACAAGCATAGAAGGCTTAGGTGTTTTTCAACTATTCGAGAAATTTGTATGCCGACTCAAACAGTATGAGGTTAGTGCATGCGTGTATCAAATTCCCACGCAGTGAAAAATTTAGCTATGGCAGAACGCTGTACCTCGTCCACTTTGTTGGGTTTTTGTCAGTAGCATTGTCTTTGCAGGAGTGAAATTAAGTTCTAAAATAACACGATCGGGTCTACGTAGATAGGGGCACTAATAAAATTTGTGGGATAGCACATATACTTATATACAGGGACCGAGCAGGCACTGCAGGCGTTATGTCCATAAATTTAGAGCATTTCTTTGATGTCATGTCATACGCAAGACTGCTGCTTCTCTGAGCACTGATAAATTTGCGTTCAATGCATCTCTTTTACTACACCTAATGTGGGCCTCACTCCCTGCTTTGTGGCATTCTTTGCAGATTTCCACCTAATATCCCACACCTGCCTCAGTACCCTGGAAACCTCATGGCTGGTTCAGCAACGAAGAGCATGGCCAGCTCAATGGCAAACATCATGGCCAGTTCATCAGCAGTGGCAACAGCGGCGACGGCTGTAAATCCAGACGATGACTATGATTCTTGAGGACTTAACAGGACTTTAAGCACACATACAAAAAAAAAAAGCGGATGTGATATGCAACCAACCTCATTCGCCAAGCCTGGGGTGACTGAAGCGCTTCATGTGGCATTCGACGCTCGAGTCGCCAGCTGATGACTTTTGACCAGTATAAGTGGAGTGATGCCAATGTAGAACTTCATAGTGTCATTGGGCAGCCTACCTGTCCGCCAATTTTAAGTCAAGTCCTGGGTGTTTGTGCTTGCAGTGCCAATTTTAAACATTAAGGAGACAGAAAGTCAAGCCAAGGCACACAGAAAAGTGCAAAAAGCATGTGAAAGTGCAGTACCCAGTGTTCCCGGTGCATCGTTCTCGCTAATTCATGCAAAGCCCGCTAGAAACCTGGTGTTACACCATTGCTATTTTGGTGCAGCACCAGTGTTGCCCCGTGGTTGCCTCCTGGTCGGCAGCGAGACTTGCGAGAGTAGTGACACAAGTGTTTGGCAATACAAAGCCTGGATTGTTCAAATGCGTCGGTGTTTTGCTGGACTGCCATCTCATCGCCGGGACTCTGCACCGAAGCTGTACGAAGCCTTCAGTTGCACCTAGTGAGCACACCACATGCTCCGCATAAAACATGCCCCGACTGTTCCCGGCCTCATTTTCCCTATTTCTTCTTCGCATTGCCCTTCCTCCAAAAGTGTTCATTCATTTGTATCACCCACGTCATTTTCGTCACTTATTGATGTCCCAGACGATGCACGTCCGCGTCTGCCACTAAAGCATCCCTCGAGGTTGTGTTGTACATAGGCGGCCCCCTTCCTTCCACATTGTCTGTCAGGTGTGACGTAGTAACTTAAATTGAGCATAAAAAAATGCTAATAAATTTGATTTTTTTAGACTTGTGGTGTAAGCTTGATGACAAACTAAGGGACACAGCTGCAAGCCATACGCAACTGCATCTACTGAACACATGGAGTTTCATTTGCAGAACATACAGAGGAGCCATATGTAGGAGCCCTGCAGATGAGATGGTGCCACCTGCATCTATATGCTATCTCCAGCAGAGGCCCCTGGCTCCGTCCGAACTGCCATGGCATTGCATTTTTCTAAAAGGAATTGAAGACGTGACCTGACAAGCTTAGGCAATTTTTTGTGGGTCAGAACAGCTCAAGTAGTTGAAATACTTAAATATCCGCAGCCATCTAGTAGTCAACTTCTTCGCAGGAAATTAACTATAATAGTTATTGCAAAAATGCAGGCTCTGTAAATGGCCTCGACTACCCATACTGCTTGCTACCTTGGTATCTTTTCACTTCATGAATCTAGTAGTTTGCTAACCTGAACTCCCAGGCTGCTAAGGTTGGCAAATGCCATGCGAGCAGTTGTAGCTCATGAGAGACGAAAAGCTATTCTGCGGTAAAAACGAAGCTATGTACGAGAAAAAAAAAAGTCAGTAGGTCATTGGATTGTTTTGATTGATTTGTGGGGTTTAACGTCCCAAAACCACTATATGATTATGAGAGACGCCGTAGTGGAGGGCTCCGGGAATTTCGACCACCTTGGGTTCTTTAACGTGCACCCAAATCTGAGTACACGGGCCTACAACATTTCCGCCTCCATCGGAAATGCAGCCGCCACAGCCGGGATTTGATCCCGCGACCTGCGGGTCAGCAGCCGAGTACCTTAGCCACTAGACCACCGTGGCGGGGCTCAGTAGGTCATAGGCGCCCTGGAGTAAACAGCGAAATCTCGTTCGGCCGCTATTCAATCAAGTATGACAGTTCTGTTGTTGGTGAATACTGTGACGCACCCTTGAAAGTAACCGAACCTTGCAGCACTTTAAAAAGGCAAGCCAGCTTTCTGTGGCAGTCATTCCAGGTACCTAGCCTCTTTGGAGGCGCACATGGGGGTGCCAGTGCAACTGCGGACAACCGGGCAAGGCAGCAGTATGAACGCATGCCCTCTTCCATTATGCATGCCCTCTTCCATTAGTGTTCTTTTCAGACTCTGCATGGCTCTCTGTCACTTTGTCTTCCTGTAAGGCTTGCTTATCTCCTAATCTCCAAGTCTTATAGATGCGAAGCATCTCTTGCTCGGGTCCTTGTCCCGCGGCGTCCGCACTCACACTAGTCTCCCTCTTTCCAACAGCTACGCATTCTCTCAACTTCTCTCCTACCACCTGCTTGTGCTGGCTTCCCCTCTCTCTCCTCTAGGCATCCCATCCAGTGGTGTTAACACCCCCATCGTCCCCTCTCCTCTTTCTTCTCCTATGCTTCCATAGAGTTTTCTGAATATACACTAGAGGGAACTCCACTAGTTTCTATGGGAGCTGCAACGCATGGTGCTTCAGCGAGCATGGAAATCATGGGTATGACATTGATTTGCCTTGTTTTTGTACTTTACATTCGTTCTGGCTTTACGTGGCTTGAAGCTGCTTTGTCACAAAACAACTATCAGCAGTAACGCTTCACCACCTTAATATTTTAGACTTACCACTTCAAATAGGGTCACGAAGAGAAAAACGGTGTGGTGTTTTTGTCAGAACAAAACAAAAACATGGCAATAAACGAAGCCACAAATGCAATTTGCCGCCTGCAAGCACGAAGACTAGGTAAATCCATGTCATACCCATAGTTCCCATGGTCGCTGCGCAATCGCAGTGCCAGTGTTAATTTTAGAAAATTCTATGCATACTCCCCCTCTCGCGTCTTATAACCTACACTTGCTCCCGGCCCCCCTCCTCTAGGCATTCCTCCCCGTGCCCTTTACACCGCCATTGGGCATGCACGTCCTCTCTCCTCTCCTATGCTTCCCCCTCTTGCCTCGCAATGCTGATGCAGGCAGCGTCCGCTAGATGGTTTCTTGAATGAAAAAACCGACTTCTCGCGCTACACAACCATTCACTGGCCACTCTGTATATTTAGGCACTTTATCTCGAACTCCAAGGTAGGGCCTGTTGGAGATTTCTCCTGTGCATTGTTGAACAATAAATTTTGCAGCAAGCGCGTTAACAAAAACGGACTGCGAGTCTTTGTGTCCAATCAGAGCCTTCTGTTTTTCACTCACTGCCAATTAGCAGTGATTGGCATGTTCCAGTAAGAAACACCAGTCCATCACTGCGTGCACTGCGCCTCCCCAGGTTTCTCTCCTGCGCAACACCGCAATAAGCGTCAACGTTGCCGCCAGTATAAGCAATAGCGCCCACAGCTTCGCATCTACATATGGTTTCTTTGCTGGAGATAACGTAATTTTTTGAATGTGAAGCGTCTTAAGGTCGAGCTCAATGCAGTGTGTGGCGTGAACATCCTTGAAGCGCATGCGCACCCCTCCCGCTCTCGCTCCTCTTCTACGCTCCCCCTCTCTTCCGAGTCACTGGCGAAGACAGTGAAAACGCCTCCTCAGTTGTGGCATGTCCACACCTTCAATGTGCATGTGCATCCCCCTGCCCATCTTTCAGGCACTGTGCCGTGCTCCCGACCGAGTTGCAGAAATTAGGTGCCTTTTCTCATCTAACCACTACCACCACCCACCCACCTTTCTCCTCTCCTACACTCTCTCCTCTTATGCTCTCCGTAGAAACGGTTTCCACGTTTCCGTGAGGCAGAGTGAATCTGTGTTGTTGGGAGGACACGTGACCACCCTTACAACAGTAAGTTGAAATTCGGTGGCATGCTCAGGCATGATAGTCGCACCGCTACTCTAAAAAAATCACTTGAGAGATTTGAAGTGATTATTGGTATAGTTTGCTGTACTTTAACGTTCACCATACAAGAGACAAGCTTGAGCAATTTTGCTATTCATGGCACAGCTAGAAAAAACTCGGGACGCAAATGAGAACGGGACAAGGCGATGCATTTTTTTAGGTGCGAAGCTCCTTATGGCGTGGGTCTGTCGCTCCTCCATATATATGTATGTATGTATGTCGTTACTAATGATACATACCCGTTCTAGAGTGGGTATGTGCCACAGGGGTTGCGAGATGGGAGATGGAGGTTCACTAGATGGATGCATGGACGGATGCACGGACATACTAGCAGATGGATAGATGGATGGACGCACGAATGGATGGATGAACTGAAGTATGGATTGACGCACAGATGGTCGTGCGAACGGACGGAAGCAAGAACGGGCAGACAGAAGCAAGAACGAACGGATCAAAGCAATAAGGGCCGGATGGATGCTAGGACGGACGGAAGCAAGAACGGATGGAAGGATGGAAGCACGGACGGGCTGACGGACGCTTCGCCCCGCTCATCATTATTCAATCCCTGGATGTGCTGCGATTTTTCCATTTTGCCTTCTTTTCTTTTTCTTCCTTTGTTGCCGCAAAATTTTGAGCGCAGTAGGCCACATTTGGATGTATCACATTTACTCGGTATTTTGCTATAACTAACCTCCTGCAACATTGTGAGCATGTGCGATGAATTAAAGGTCTCTTTACTTTCTCACTGTGCCCCCAACTTCTAAATGTGAAGCATTTCTTCGCGTACAGCAGTCAGTTTGAATACCTGTGTCTGTCTGTGTCTAATAACAAATGGTAGAGGGGAAGCAACTGAAACCAGTTTCTGAGGGCACTGATGGGTCTCTGCTTGAAACTTTTTGATAAATCATTTGGACTAGTATCATTTTTGCATTCCCAGTTGTAAATGTTCACAAAATAAAGCAAATTGTGAAAGTTTGTGAACTAAATGAAGTCAAAGGTCCGACTAAGTAAAGCAATGGTACACAACTTGCAGCCCCTTTAGTTGATTGAGGGGAGGGGGCTTCCCTGCTGCCCTCCTGGGTACACCTGTGGCAACAATAATATATTCCATTGTACGCTTCAAAACCACGTCTTCGGTAGGTTTCTATGTAGTGCATGTGCAAGACAGGACAAAACAAGGGCACACATGTACCTCGCCTTCATTTTGTCCTCTCTTGTACCTGCCCTAAGTAAACTATGTCTACTTAGGGCAGGTAGATTGCCACTATCCCTCAAGAGGAAGGTATATAACAGCTGTATCTTGCCGGTACTTAGCTACGGAGCAGAAACCTGGAAACTTACAAAGAGGGTTCAGCTTAAATTGAGGACGACGCAGCGAGCAATGGAAAGAAAAATGGTAGGTGTAACCTTAAGAGACAAGAAGAGAGCAGAGTGGATTAGGCAACAAACGGGGGTTAAGGATATCATAGTTGAAATAAAGAAGAGGAAATGGACATGGGCCGGGCATGTAGCGCGTAGACAGGATAACCGCTGGTCATTAAGGGCAACTAACTGGATTCCCAGAGAAGGGAAGCGGGTTAGGGAGAGACAGAAGGTTAGGTGGGCAGATGAGATTAAGAAGTTTGCGGGTATAAATTGGCAGCAGCAAGCACAGGACCGGGTTAACTGGCGGAGCATGGGAGAGGCCTTTGTCCTGCAGTGGACGTAGTCAGGCTGATGATGATGATGATCATGATGTATGTGCGCTACTATGAAACCTACTGAAGATGTGCTACCAACAAGCCAGTCTCGCATCCATAGTGAATTCGAAAACCACGGTGCGTGCCTATTGGTCGGCTCTGGACATTTTGACTATTTGGCGTTCTTGAATGTACACTGACGCTGCACGGCACACGGGCCACTGGCAATGCATTTCGCCTCCATCAAAATGCGACCGCCATGGTCTCGATAACATATACACTGACGAAACTGCAAGGCTGGTTGCGTTCCCTTAGCAAGGCTAATGCAGTCCTATCGTGATTTCACAAGTCTTTCATATATACTGTATCACTGCTCTTTATTAAACACTTTTTGTTAAGCTTTGAGTCGGTAGTATAGTTTTATTGCATCTTGACCATATAGCACTCTTGTACACAGGTTTACGAAGAAGCCTTAAGATGCACTGAAACGTTGTATTACGGCTCTTAATTTAATACTCTTTGTTAAGCTTTGAGGTGGCAGCCGACCACAAAGTGCCATGCGACAGTGGTGCGACTATGTATGGTAACACGCTGGCCATTTGTTGGATTGATTGTTGCCTCCTTTCTTTTACCCAACGTCTGTGGCGCATAACTGTTTACGGCGCCCACAAGCGTTACTGTGGATCCCGGACATAAGAAGGGCTCGACCAAAAACAGCCTCGCTGGTAAAATATAATACACAGAAATAGAAAGATATACAAAGAAAAGGTCACAAGAAAGACATGGAAAGAAAGAGAAGTAAGGCAAAAATATTGCGACAGAAAAAGAATTAGAGAAAACAGAAACAGTCTCAAAAAGGAAGAGAATAACGAACACGACAAAGAGAATAAAAGAGAAAGAGAGACAATGAAATCAAGAAATAGGGAGAAAGGTAAGAAGAAAGGATAAAAAGAAGCAGACAAAAATAAATATAAAATAAACGAATAAAAAAGAAATGCAATAGAAAGAGTAGTAGAAAGCAAAAAATAAACACAAACTAGGCAGGCCATCCTGCGCCCACCCGTCAGGCTTGGCACTACAATAGTGTGAAGCCAGCCTAATTCTTTGAACTAGAAGATGCACAGTTGGCAACTTGATATTTCGTTTAATATTTTTTTATAACGAATGTAATTTCCTCAAGTTGTTCTCGAAAAAGGAGAGTTGGCCTCTCTGTCTAAAAAAAAGAAAAAGGAAATTTCACACGCATTCAGTTGACGGTATATATTAGCTTTCCCAAATCAAAAGGCCTCATTTTAGAGCTATACAATCTCACAACATCCATTTATTTACATAACACATGGCCTCCAAGATGGCGAGTACACGACAGCCACACGCCCGCCACCTCGGAGGCTCCAGAAGCAACACACCCTAATCGAATTTTCCATGTAAAGGCAAACGAGAAAAAGAAAACCTTTTGGCCATATATATGCTTGGTCGAGATTGCGTAGATGCACCTGAAACTTGGCATAATTAATTTGTGCTATGACCGTATGCTTAAAAGAAAAGAAAAAGAATATACTGTGTCGTAATCTCAAATGCTTCGAAAGACAGAAAACAGAAAACCAAAGACAGCTCGGGTTAACACAACCAATTTTATTTGTGAACAAGTAACTCGATTGCATAGCACTGGCAGTTTGGTGGCCGCCATGTTTCCCCTAGTGAAACATTCCGCATGACACTCCAATATTCTATATATTTTCTTATTAAAGACCGTGTTTGTCACATACTTCAGTAGTAGTCTTACTGAAGCACTCGGAATTATTTGAATAGCATACGAGAAGTTTCAGGAGGGTTGTACACGGCTTCAAATGCTGAAAATATGCAATAACTTGCTCCGCAAGTTTGTAAAAACCCCCAAAATTTTAAAAGTGGGGCAGCTTCGTTAAAATGTATTGAAAACTTAAAATTAAAAACAAAACAAGAAATACATACAAAAGGCTTGCAGCTGCTACAGATGACCCAGGTGACCATGATCATGGGTTGAACCGGCAAATTGTTTAGATTTTCCTCGCTATTCTATTCTCTGGTGCGCACTAGCTGAATAATAAATATTCGAGTCAGCGCACGTTCCTGCTGCGTCTCGAACTCAGCAGCACAGAGAGTGTATCTTGAAACGCCCACGTTTCAAAGCAAAAACACCAGAAATGGTGTATTTTGAAGGACGCAACTGCAAGAGTAATTGCGCCAGCCATTGTTCATATAGGCCAAGGGTTAGCTGTTGCGATCTGAAGATAATTGCTCACCGGAATGCAGCTTGACGTTTTTATCTTCACGGAAAGCAATTCATGATTCAGTACTGCATTCGTAGCATACGTGACGATGTGGAGTTCGTCAGTGCAGCATTCTTATGCAACGCTGTTGCGGTCGCTACGCATGCAAAACTCGCTATAAGTTTGAGCACCACGGCCCCACCAGAGTGGCTTGTGTACGCAAGCCCTCATGTCTCTGCATTCTTGTTGGATGCCCCTGGGAGCATAAACACAAGAACGAGTGTGCACAAGCGGTTCGGGGTCGCCGTCATTAAAACTCTTCATTAGGCCTAGCTGCTTCAACTCGTAGATCATCCCTACACACAGTGGTCCACTATATGGACCTAAGATCTCATGAGTCAGATGATTGGAGAGCAAACGGCCTCTCTACAACTTGCAATACATATCGCCAGCGTGGACGCATTTATCACATGACGAAAACAGCATCGACCTCTAGTGGAGAAATGTGGATACAAGGGGTCGTTATGACAGGCCGTCTCCGTTGCAGGTGCCATATTGCTGCGCCTTATGCACGCGACCCGAAACGGTCGTAAACTCGCAGCTGGACGAGTTCGTGGCAGTGTCGGCGTCCAGCAGCCGCTTGTGCGTATTCGATCGGCTGATGGTGGCACTGGGGCAGCACACTTCACGAAGATAGACGGTAGTCACCAGAACGGCCTGCACGAAATGCAATGCAGGCACGGTTGCCAAAGGGTAGAAGGCGGAGTGATACTAAAGTTTAGGCATGGCTTTGCTATGGGAAAACCAAATGAACAACAAAGATATAGGGGAAGCCTCACAAAGTTGTGCAACGCAGGCAAAGAGCGTCGTAGGCAAAACTACAATTCAAAGCAGGATTAAGGCTAAGCAATGTTACTGCTCTCCCTCGCTTCTCTTTCCTTGTCTCGACACTTCATTGCTTTGCTATGCTTTACCATCGCCTTCATCCTCACCCGTCTCTATCACCCTTGTTACACTTGGCTTGTGCTAAGCTCTCTCTCTCTTGCTGTACACTTGCCTCCTCTCACGACGAAAAGAAGCAAGCACGCCCTGAGGCACTTGAAAAACGGTTCGGCTCCCCTAATAGGGTCTATTACGTTGACATGGCTGGGATGTCACCCAGAGGTTACTACACGGCAGCAGAGATACATCAAGGAACACAGGTGGAAGGCCTCACTTTCAAAGCCACAAACTCAAGTCAGGCAGAGGAGGTGGCCATCGCGTTGGCGGTATCCTATCCTAACTCAAAACAAATAGTTACAGACTCTCGAAGAGCCAGTGAGAGCTATCTGACGGGGAAATCTCTCCGTTGGCTAAAAGACTATTAAAATTGAGCATCTAAGGACCGTGATCCCACTCCAAAATGTCTTAATGGACTCTGGCACATCAGGGTCTCCACTGTAACGAGGCTGCACATGCAGTAGCCCACGTGCTTACTTCCGGGCAGCTCCCCGTTGCCCTGATAGACCTGAACGTCCCACACCTTCAACATAATTTCCAGAAATCAAAGAATATAGAGAATATTGGCGTATTTGTCTTTAGGCACCACTGCATCGGCACCTACATTCAAATACGCCCCTCTGTCCAGCCATACTCAAATAATACGACCCAAAAATAAGTGGACAGTGCCAGTACTGTGGTGAAGTGACCAACACTTACCATATGGTCTGGACCCGCCAGATTAACCCAAAATTAACGCCCATCCCCAACTCTAACAAAGAGGACTGGGAGACGAACCTACCTAACAGCTCCACACTAGAGGAACAGAGAACTCTGGTCCAGCGAGCTCGGGTGGCGGCTTCGACTAATGACGAACCAGACTAGGGATGTTGACCAGCTCGATTGGGAGAAGGGCTATCTGGCTCTGCCAGCTTAAATAAAGGTTTTTTTCCTCCCTCATCCTGCGACTTGGCAATTCTGTGAACATCATTGCTCACAAATCTACCCAGCAACTGTGGCTGCACGTTCTGCGGCAGTGGCTTTTATGTCGTTTTCGTGCCGTTCAATTCGCGGCCCTCGTTCAATTAACACTGCCCTTACTCCGAGTCAACAATAGCGTTACTCCGAGTCAACAATAGGCACTTGCCAATAACAGTGCGAGCGCGATGTCTACGGCACGATACAATTAAACTCGCGTAGCTATCGATGGGATGTGCCACAGCCAGGTATCCTGCCACTTGTGAAAGGGGCTTGGGCTGTCGTATCTGCTGAAGGCTGAATCCCGACATAAAAATTCAACTGCTTAATCGCTCAGCAGCGGCAGTTGACGTGCATACTGCTCAACGTTCGTCTGGGTAGTGAGCTAATGATCCTGTTCTTGTAACCACCACACATGCAACTCTGCCTTATGTGATGCTGTTGTGGTGCTGTGTCTTATGGGATACTTATATAGTGCAGCGTGTAACTGTTTGATGCCAAGCCATATTGGAAGGGAGTTTCTCTTTTTCTATGGCCAGGCTAGAATGTTGACCAAGTGGAGGCTGCGCGGGTTTATACGCTAGAGTGTGTCTCCGCAAAAGAATCGGCAGTGGCGAGAGAACGATGGGTGCATGTACAGCACGGTTCACTGTTAAAGGGAACACTCGAATGCACACCAATATTCCTGGCCCCTTAAGAGCAAGTGGATGAGGAAACGATCTTCATGCAAGTCAGTAGTCATAAGGAGTCAGAACTTTCAACCACCATTAGTCTTATGCATACTTAAGTTACCATGCTTCTGTAACAATGCGAAATCTAAACATGCTGCTCACACAGGTGTTCCCTTTAACAGTGGATCCATCTGTACCTAGGGATGAGGAGAACTTGTGACCAAGGGCGCCAAGAGTTGTTTTATGCGTGTTGTCTACAGACGCTATCCGCCAGAACCTAACCATGCATATACCGATTCACTGTGAAAGGGTCCAGCAAGTCATTATGAGTGTACAACAGGCTATATGACCACAGAGCAGTCATGACACTGTATACGGTGATCGCAAGTAGACGAAAGCATCCACACTAAATGCTCTGCAGACGGCAACTGGTACTAGATTTGTTGAGGCATATATATATGTGTTTTTTCTGATAAAATAGTCAACTTTAAATAAAACTGAAAAAAGCAGTTTTTTGCTACTTACAATATGGTAAGACCTGCCACAATTATCTTTAGCCAGTAAACTACAGTCACCAAAATAAAGACTCGATCTTGCACCTAAAATCCCTATAGCCTGATACCCTCGGCAATCAGGAGCAAAATTTGAATTCGGCTCCTACAGACTGGAACATTTTATTTGGGCTGAATTATCTCGTAAAAGAAGGTCAATTCGCAGCAAATAAATAATATAGCAATACCATTACGACAAAATTAACACTCTAATTGTGATTCGGTACCGCCCTTTGATGTACGAGAGCAATGGGGATGACTTGTAGAGCGAGTGGCCCTTCCAGGCAAAATGCGTGTCATTCTAGACTATCGGCAGCATTCTTGGCATCAATAGAAGACTTCAGCATAATGCGTCGGCTCATCTTCTTACCTCATTTATGCCACACCACTTCGGATCAGTACTTCTTCAAGGCTTATGCCTACTTATCTTATACATATCTTCTATATCAATGATGCCGTCTTGGAGCGAAAGAATAGTGTCTTACTGAAACACTAGACTCGAAAAAAATCCCTTGAAGGCAGAAAGAAACAGGGAAGGTCAGAAAATAGCCTTTTTATTCTTTATATTTCCTTTTTATTCTTTATATTTAGGTCTTGCCTTACAACATCAAGTCTTTTTCTAAGTACCAATTCACTCAAGAAAAACTAACTGGGGAACGAAAGCACAATAGCAAAGCAATAATGTTGAGGCCGTGTTGGTCGTTTAAGTTCCAATTGCTGACGCAGTGCTGGTTCAATAGATGTGGCTCAGTTTGGTTCAAACAGAAGCATAATCTGGCTCGTGAGTTCATCTTAAATTGAGGCATCACCCCATTTCGATTGCAATTAATCGTTTTGAAAATTATGGATACTTAGGCATGCTTTATGCTCCCATAAAATTCAGCCCAGTCTCAGTTTTTATATTTTGCTCTTATAGATTAAAAAAAATGCCACATATTATTAGTGAACATTCCTTTGGGAATACAAGAACTACCTCTGGGAATGATTAGTGCAACCTATCTCAGAGCATTCCCACTACTACTCACCACAATGGCTTGAAAGCTGAATAGCACAACGGTGCCCCAGGCATAGCCCACGTGCTGCAGCAGGACACCTCCGAGAGCAGGGCCAGTGAAGGACCTATGTTCAGTCACCACAGAACAGTACACGCTATTACAACTTTGGCCACTACGCACACGGAGTGCGTGTGTAAAGTGCGCATACATAGCCAAATGCGTGAACAGTTACAGACCGAAATCATGCTCAAATAGGTGGCCTGTCGTTCACATAAAAAAAGTTCCATTTCCAGCTTGATTAACGAACTTTTCCTCCAAGTAATATTTGGGTTTGATAATTCGAATATATAGCCCTATGATTTCAGCTCGAAGTCGATAAATAGTCAGTTTAAATATGACCTAATTCCAGCCAGGAACTGACAAAGTTCCAGCCGGATATTAGTGCACTTCGGGCTAAATTATCTAGCCACAAGTCTTTCTAGTTGGACTAATTTTCAGTTTAAAAGTCCAGCTGGAAATGAAACTAAACCTATATCCCAGTGACAGTCGCCTTACGGGAACAGGTTGCTATTCTGGGCATTGCCTCATTCGGCAGTTACAATACAATGATTATATGAACCAATCAGAGTGGCCGTAACATCACGCTGGGCTAACCAGGGTGGATAAAAGCGCAATATCGATAAGTTGGAGGAATTAGCGTTCAGAGTGACAACCGACTAGTGTTATCATAGGCGTTGCCGTGTACTGCCATGTCGCAACCCTCTGACTTGCTGATAAAGATGACGTCCCTCCCGAGTCCCTTAAACTGCGCATCATTACAAAATTTCACAATGCAAAGGAACATAAATTGGAATGTCAATTAAAAACCACCTTGACGTGTTTATCCATAACCAAATAGCTTTTATAAATAAGTACGCACTTCCACTAGAATACTCGGCCAACTACCCTTGGCCAAATTTAAGTGTTTTCTCTGCGGATGTAATTTTTGCAACACACTCTTCATTAGATTCTGAGACCAGAACCGTGTGGGAGCGATATATTGATATTTAAAAAGCTCCTGATGGACAAAAGAAACAAATAAATGCAATAAGAGTAAATAACACACTACTGACCCTATAGACTGGCACAGGGTGAACATGGAAGAGACCAAGCCGTTGGTGGCGATGCTACGCTCGAAACCCCGGTTCCTGGAACAAATAACAATACACAGATGACTGCAGTGATTATCTCTTTCTTTTTTAAATGTATGTACTCAAATACATTACAGTGGTGGCGTTCAGAAGAGTGACTGCTATCAGAAGAGTGACCTCCTGTATAGTCAAGTACCTCTTGTGCCGAAGTCTGCTAGGCACATAGTTGCATAAAACACCTCGCAACTAATTGCGAATTAGTGAAGGAGATATAAAGCATAAAGGTGACTTATTGGTGCTACTTTATCATGAAAATAAATTGAAAGACAACACAATAAAGGGCATCGGCAAGAAAAGGGGACCGAAAGACGCGCTTGCAAAATAGCAAGGGAGGGGTTTTAAAAGGGGCACTTGCAAAAAAGGGGTTCTTGAAAAGGGCAAGAAAGGGGTTGCAAAAAAGTCATTTGTAGAAAGGCAAGTGAGGTAGTGCAAAACAGGCACTTGCAAAAGTTGAAGGAAGGAGTTGCAAAAGGGGCACTTTAAAAGGGGCAATTAAGGGGGTACAAAAGGACTGCTTGTCAAAGATAGATGAGAGTTTGCAAAAGAGGTGCCATCAGAAGGGCAGGCGGGCTTCATAAAGGACGCTTGCAAAAATGGTATCAGAGGCGGTGCAAGAGAAGGTACTTGCAAAAGGGCAAGACAGGGGGTGCAAAATGGCCACTTGCAGAGATCTATCGAACTTTTAAGCAGGAAATTGCCAAGGAAAGAATCTATGATACTACTCAGGGTAGTTTTCTACTGGTTGAGGCCCTGACGGGAGTATTGCGAACCAAGACATATCGGGCCAAATGAGAAGGGGTAGACATGGTATTCAGTGCGTGTGGAGAAAAGGAGGAAACTGTTGAACCCTTGATACTGTTCTTTAAAGGGCTTCACCCTATAGTTCAGGATGATGGTGCAGAGTTTTTCAAAGCACTGGGGTTTAGGGACAGAGAGGGCAAAATAGACATTAAGCGAGTAGAAATAACTAGAAGGAGGTTATTTGATTGGTGGTTAAATCAAGGCACGAGTGAAAATTAAACCCATTACTGTAAAGTACCAGTCTTCAACTTCACTATTTTAAAAGGAAAAAAAGATACATCTAGTTTTTGGTTCTCTAAGTATTACGGCTAGGTGGCGTTAGCCACCGCCCGATCTGAAGGGTACAGCCATATCAATCCCTCCATCCATCCATGCAAAAGATCAGGTGAAGGGGTGAAAATGAGGCCTTTTCAAGAAAGCAAGAGAAAGGGAAGCAAAAGGGGTGCTTGGAAAAGGGCAAGGCAGGTGGTGAAAAAGGGGCACTTGCAAAATGGCAAAAGAGAGGTTGCAAAAGGATTGTTTGCAAATAGCAAGAGAAGGGGCCGCAGCAGGGATGCTTGCAAAAGGGCAAGGCAGGTGGTGCAAAAGGGCTGCTTAAGAAAAGCCCAACTGAGGGGGGCCAAAAAAAGATGCTTGCAGTTATGCGACAAGGTTGAATTTATTGCTCCATAGTTCAGTCATGAATTTCTGTGTTCAGGTAGGACAACCTCTGAACGATTTTTATCTGTCTAATGTTCCCATTCCCATGCATGCTATTGTTGTAGATCAGCCGAGCGCTTCTGAAACGTCATTTTTCTTTTGTGCCAGCATGCCCTATGGCAGTAAACAACTTGACACAACTCTGTTTTCTGGTCAAATTCTACGAGCGTTTGATGCAGTTTATGAATTGTGGATCCGTTAAAAAACAGCATCCACTGGCAATGTTAATTATTGAGGGTTTTAGGTTCCAACACTAGGATATGATTACGAGAGATGCCGTTGTGAAGGGCTCCAGAAATTTCTATCTGGTGTTCTTTAATGTGCACTGACATTTCACAGTACAGGGGCCTCAACCCTTCGGCTTCTTCCGGAATGTGACCGCCGCAGCCGGGATCGAACCAGCGATTTTCGGGTCAGTAGCTGAGCACCCTAGCCACTGACCAACAATGATGGACCACCGAATGTTTAGCCCAAGGAGAGGCTCCGATATATTACGGAATGTGCGTCAGAGTATTATATAGTCGGCACTCAGTAAATTAAAATACCACAGGTAAGAAAAGATAAGCTTGTAACACCATTCCTTGACACTAACCGTGATGATGATGATGATATATGGTGTTTTTTGGCACAAGGGCCATTTGATGGCCAAAGAGCGCCAATTCATGGGACATGGAATGTGGACCATGATTGTGATTAGCGGCTGTATAAGGGCCATAAAAATCCTCGCGGTAAGGCGGGTAAAAACATACAAGTAATAAAATGATGACCATGCCGTGAAATGTGTGTGTGGTGTGAATAGATGACAAAAGTTGGTGATAATAAAAGACGATGGTGGATATGTGTGGCTTTAGCACAAGTGCCTCACACGTTCATACCCTTGCGTCCAAGGGCCGTGAGGCACGTGCTTTCTTGTGTAATCACCGCAGCAAAAACCTCTCTGGAGAGGTCATGCTACGGGATGCCCGGGTATATGACATGAAAACTATGAATTTCTTTAAAAAACGCTAACAATGATTTGTGACTAAAAAGTGGTTCCCTACCGACGAACATTGCAGGGTGTAAAGGTATATGTTGTCGGTAGGGTAATGGGAAGTGTTGTCTTCTAAGAGTGTCTAATTGTTTACATTGGATTAAAACGTGAAGAACTGTTAATGCCTCACCACATTTATCACACAATGGTGGATCACCACCGGACAAAAGATGTGTGTGTGTCGTGTATGTATGTCCTATCCTGAGTCTCGTTAGTGTTACCTCTGTATGACGCGATTTCGATACGGGCAGCCAATGACCAAGGTGTGGCTTAATAACGTGTAGTTTGTTTTGTGTTTGTGTATCCCACTTGCTCTGCCAGTAGTCCCTGAGGGTTCGTTTAAGAGACGGCTTAAGATCAAGGGCCGGGATTGATATGGATGTAATGGCAGTGTTCTCATGGACGGATGCAGCGAGCTGATCCGCCCTCACGTTGCCTTGGATCTCACGGTGCCCTGGCACCCAGCACACTACAACATGTTGTTTGAGTGTGTAGAGTGTGCACAAAATGGAGTAAAGTGAGACAAGGACCGGGTTTTTTTGTTTTTTAAGACTGTGCAGAGCCGTTACCACACTGAGGGAGTCTGTATAAATTACTGCTTTTTGTATTTGTAATTGTTTGATGTGTTTAGCTGCCACAAGTATCGCGTAAGCTTCCGCTGTGAAGATACTTGTGCATGGATGTAGAGGGCCAGCATCCGAAAAGGATGGGCCGATAGCAGCGTAGGACACAGAGGAGTTAGTCTTGGAGGCATCTGTGAAGAACTCAGGACGTGTGTATTTGTGTTGAAGTTCCAAAAAGTATGTTCGGATGTGGGCAAGAGGTGCATGTTTTGTAACTTCTAGGAAAGACACATCGCAGTCTATAGTCTGCCACTGCCACGGTGGCGGGTATGCTACAGGAGCCATTAAACTGTGTTCAAGTGAGACTCCAGTTTCCTCAGCTAGACTTTTCAGGCGAACTGAGAGGGGCTGCCTCATCGAAGGCCTGTTTTCAAACAGAGTTGAGCTCGACAAATCATTAATTGTAGAGTATGAGGGGTGCTCCTTGTCTGCTTTCACCTTAAGGAAATAAACAAAGGACATGTAAGTTCTTTGCAGATGAAGCGACCACTCATTTGACTCAACGTAAAGGCTTTCTACGGGGCTGGTGCGAAAAGCACCCGTTGAAAGGCGGATGCCCAAATGGTGCACGGGGTCCAGCATCTTCAAGGCACTTTGAGTAGCAGACTGATAGACAACGGCCCCATAATCTAAGCGGGTGCGAATGAGGCTTCTATAGAGGTTCATGAGGCATTGCCTATCACTACCCCACGTAGTACGTGACAACACTTTTATTACATTCATGGCTTTTAAACATTTTGTTTTTAAATACTTGATGTACGGCACGAATGTCAACTTGTTGTCAAGGATTAGGCCTAAGAATTTATGCTCGGCTTTGACGGACAGACGTTGCCCGTTCAGGCGAATGTCAGGTTCCGAGTGCATGCCTCTCTTTCGAGAGAACAAAACACACGTGCTTTTTTGTGGGTTAAGTCGAAATCCGTTTTCATCTGCCCATTTGGAGACCTTATTTAAACCCAGCTGAACCTGCCGCTCACACATTGCCAAGTTGCAGGACTTGAAGCCAAGCTGAACGTCGTCGACATATGTACAATAAGACATATTGCGAGGGATGGATAGGTGCAAGGAATTCATTTTGATAATAAAAAGGGTGCAGCTAAGTACACCACCTTGTGGCACGCCTGTTTCCTGGACAAATGTTTGTGAGAGAACACTGCCCACTCGGACACGGAATGTCCGATTGGACAAGTAACTCTCAATTATGGAAAGCATTCTACCGCGCACACCCAGGTGAGACAAGTCTCTTAATATGCCAAAACGCCATGTTGTGTCGTAAGCCTTTTCGATATCGAGAAACACAGAAAGAAAGTATTGTTTGTGGACGAAAGCGTCTCGGATCTGTGCCTCGATACGCACCAGATGGTCGGTGGTAGATCTACCCTCTCGAAACCCACATTGGTATTGGTCAAGCAGATTGTGTGTTTCAAGGAAATATAAAAGTCGGCGGTTTATCATTTTTTCAAAGAGTTTACAAAGGCAGCTGGTTAGTGCAATTGGCCTATAACTTGAAACAGAGGAAGGGTCCTTGCCCTGTTTCAAAATAGGGATAACAATGGCTTCTTTCCAGGAAGTAGGTATGGTGCCAGAAAGCCAGATAGCATTGTATAGGGAGAGTAAAGTTTTTCGCGTTTCAAGCGGCAGGTTTTTCAACATTTCATACATGACATGGTCGTGGCCTGGGGCAGAATTACTGCAGGAATTTAGTGATGTTTGTAGCTCAGCTAAGTTGAAAGGTTGGTTGTATGCCTCGTATTTTGTACACTTGTATTCCAGTTTCTGCTTTTCGATTTTTGCTTTGTATCTTAGAAAAGCTTCAGTATAGTGTGAAGAGCTAGAGACCTGCTCGAAGTGTGCACCGAGGAAGTTCGCCTGATCTTCCAGGCTGTCACCCTGTGTGTTCACGAGTGGTAGTGAATGCACTTGTCTTCCTGCTACTCTACCAACCATGTTCCAGACTTTAGCCTCTTGGGTATAAGAATTAATCCCTGATAAAAACTTGTGCCAGCTTTCTCTTCTGGCCTGCCGACGCGTTCTCCTGCCTTGAGACTTTATTTTCTTAAAGCTCTCAAGGTTTTCCGCTGTCGGCGAGTTGCGCAGCAACCTCCATGCCCTGTTCTGTTCCTTTCGCGCATTACGACACTCTGTGTTCCACCATGGGACGTGTCGCTTGCCGGGCTGTCCAGATGTTTGTGGGATGCATTTGGCTGCTGTGTTAATAAGGAGAGCTGTGAAGTACTGCACAGCTTCATCGATGCTTAGCCCACATATGTCAGTCCAAGATAAGTGAGCTTTGTTATGAAACTGTTCCCAGTCGGCTTTGTGTATAAGCCATTTGGGAACTCGTGGAGGATATTCGTATGATGTTTGTGTACTCAAAACAACCGGAAAATGGTCGCTTCCATAGGGATTATTTAGAACTTTCCATTGGAGTAATGGTACAAGTGAAGGAGACGCGATGCTGAGATCTATGGAAGAGTAGGTTTTGTTGGCAAGGTTATAATATGTTGCCTCTTTCCTATTCAACAGACAGGCGCCGGAGGAAAAAAGGAACTGTTCAATGAGACGACCTCGTGCGTCGCAGCGAGAATCACCCCATAGACTGCTATGAGCATTCAGGTCACCAAGGACCAGATAAGGTTCGGGTAGTTGGTCTATTAAGGACTCGAATTCTCGTTTTCCAAGACGATGTTGTGGGGGTATGTACAGAGAGCAGATGGTGACGAGCTTGTTGAAAAGAACTGCTCGAACAGCCACTGCCTCTAGTGTTGTTTTTAGTGGTAAATGTGTGCATGCTACTTTTTGATTAACAATAATGGCTACACCGCCGGATGATGCCGCAGCATCATCTCTGTCCTTTCGGAAAAGAACATACCGACGCAAAAAATTCGTGTTTTTAGATTTTAAATGAGTTTCCTGTACACACAGCACTTTCGGCGAATGTTTGCAAAAGAGCTCTTGAACATCATCGAGGTTTCTAAGGAGTCCTCTGACGTTCCAATGTATTATTTGTGTTGCCATATTGGAGGTAACGTAGTGCTGTGTGTAAGGAACAATGGGTGTGTCTGCTTCTTAAGCTAAGCGTTAAGACTCAAAGAACAGGGCCGTCGCCGGGCCCCGTTATTGGCTTTTTATTTCTTTTGGCGCGCTCCAGGGAGCTACGCCGATCTTTCTGCACCAGGGGTGCCGTGGTGTCCATTGCCTCCTCAGAGGCACTGCGTGCCCGCATTTGCGAGCTGATGTTTTGGGCTTGGGACCTCGCCTGGTGAGACGAGGCCTTCATATCGGCTGACCCTGGGGTCTCCTTCACCTCAGGGGGCGAAACCTTCGGTCCTCTTGGGCTAGAGGTCGAAGGAACCTCCTTTGGTGCTGGGATACCCTGGCCGCTGCAACAGCTTGCAGCGGCCTTGGTTGTCGCCGTGGGGAGGAGTGGCAGGGCAGCCTTGGCTGTTCCCGCCGTGGGTGGGGGCATTGGCGACCGCCTGGGCACACTGTGCCTGGCATGGGCAGTTGCCGCAGGCCGTTGTAGTGCTGCCCCCTCTTGCACTACATCGGCAAACGATGGTTTGTTTGTGAAAAGACCAGATACTTGTTGACGGGCTTCTCGGAAAGTAATGTTTTGTGTGATTTTGATTGTAACAATTTCTTTTTCCTTTTTCCATGTTGGACAGGTTCGGGAGTATGCGGGATGGGCACCATCGCAGTTTGCGCAGTGGGCCCCATCCTCCACCTTACACTCGTCCGTAGCATGTCCTGTGGTGGCACACTTTCCGCAGGTGAGTTGGCCGCGGCAACTCTGAGAACCGTGACCAAAACGCTGGCATTTGAAGCAACGTCGTGGGTTGGGAATGTAAGGTCTCACATTCAACTTCAAGTATCCTGTTTCGAGATGTTCAGGCAGGGTGCTGGTGCAAAATGTCACAATTATGTGTTTCGTTGGGATTTCCTTCTTATCACGCCTAATTTTAATTCTTTGTACTTGTGTCACCTGCTGGTCCTTCCAGCCCTCGAGGAGCTCACCTTCAGTCAGGTCAAGCAAGTCTTGATCAGATACAACGCCTCGGGAAGTGTTGAGTGAGCGGTGTGGTGTAATTGAGATAGGTATGTTTCCAAACGATTCTAGTTTTGAGATGTTTTCGTACTGGCTCTGACTTTTTACCTCGAGGAGGAGATCCCCACTGGCCATTCTTGTAGCCTGGTAACCTGGTCCAAGTGTAGTGGTGAGGCATTTGGAAACAACGAAAGGCGAAATAGTTCTGGCGTTCTTTTCAGCGGTTTCACAATGGATTACATGGTAGCGGGGAAAAGTTTCTTTCGGTTTGCTGAAATACTTGCAAAATTCTTCGGTGCGCCCTCTCTTCGGGAGAGGACGATCATGCAATGGAGGGAGAGAAGAAAAAGCCATAAACTAAATGTGAGTTCGGCAGCCATGCCAGCCGCCCACCATGGAGCCCAACACGGGGACGTGACAAGTCCTAAATATATATGAGGCATGTCAACGTCAGCTGTACAAAGCCGCTATAACCAAATGTATTGTGCCCAAGACAGAACACATACACAAGGTTAACCCTTGCCGCCAGGAAAAGTCGGAAGTAAATAGAAGAGAGAAGAAGACAGGATAGATTTGAAGACGAGAAAAGACTAAGATGTAGAGAGAGAGAGAAATAGGAAAAGGCGACTACCGATTTCCCCTGGGTGGGTCAGCCCAGGGGTGCCGTCTACGTGAAGCCGGGGCCAAAGGGGTGTGTTGCCTCTGCCGGGGGGCCTTAAAGGTCCAATCACCCAGCGTCGGCTCAACCCCCAGGATCCACACTAACCGTGTTATTGTATTGTACAAACACCGGTTGTGTTTTCGCCTGTTGCCTCACATGCGACATCACTGCAGATATGCAAGTCATACTCGGGACCAACACGAAATTACCTTTTAAAGGCCGTATCGGCTAAGCGCGGTTGGCAAGCGCAAGAGTGTTCATGTTACCAAAAGCTCAAGCGGAAAGCTATCTTTGACAATTCGGTGCCTCTCGTCCACATTAGTGCACTGCAAGTAATTGAATAAATATGAATTCTGTGTTCTAGATCTTGTTTTACTATATATGAAAGGTGTCGGCATGCGCTTATATATACGCACACTACATAACTGCTATATGCGATGCATATCCGTCCGGTAATGCTAACGCTACCCAACGTTCATCTTTTAAATGCGAGTGCATTTCTTAGTCGGGGCATGTCATGTGTCTGTAGGTGTCCGCCCTCCAGCAGCTGTTATCTCTCTCCCCTCACTACCTCTTCTATAGCAACAGCTGTGGGCGCACCCTAGCATCCTCGCCCCTAGCAAATGGAGCAGGTGGTGTGGTAGAAGTAGCAAAGAGTGAGCGGAAAGGAGAAGCGCACTCTGGTGTGGGAGGGCGCTCGCATCGCCTGAGCTCAGCAGAGCTCCCGTGTGTGTGGAGTGCATGTAGGAGAGGGTAGGTGCAGCGCTTTACCGCTCCTCCTCTCACAGTTCACTCTCTCCTCTCTGCACCCCTCTCTCCCGTTTGCTCACTCGTACATCACAATCAAACATTCGCTGGCTGATGAATGTGTAAATAAATGGTGTAAATAAATTTTATGCCTAGAGATAAATGACTCAGGATGTAAAAAGTAGTCAAGACGCGGCGACATGGTCTTTTTGTTTCGTGCTCTCACTGATCCTACAGCATTAACAAGCAGAAGGCAAACGAAGAGCCAGCTCGCTCGGTGCGCACACTTTTTTCATAGTGCCCCATGCGCCCGTGAGGTGCTCTGGGATTGTTATAAATAGAGATACTGTATATGCTACCTTTAGGTAGAATATACAGTATCTCTATTTATTTATATCTATTTACAGTATCTCTATTATACAGTATCTCTAGGTAGAATATCATATACAGTAACTCAAGGTAGGGAACATATACAGTAACTCAAGTTAGAAAAAAGGTCTACTTATCGAAGCCAGTGTGTAGAAGTTTAAACGTACACAAAAGCAAATTAAATAATTAATTGGTTTAGGGGTGTCGAGTGTACTTCGAAAACTCTAATGCCTTCAATTTCGTCATCCTAGGTTCAGTAATGTTGGAGAAAATCAAGCCGCAAGGGTCATCTTGAAATTTCACGCTACATCATTGCGCCTGAACTCGTGGATTTTAAGGTATTTTTCGTATGTTTTTAAAACAGGCTCAACAAAATTTCCCAATATTTAGTAGGTTAAATCTATGGAATTCTCAGAGGAAAACATATTTAATCCTTACCGATTAAAAATATGCAGAAACTGGCCAATCTTGTTCAAATCTACGATGTCACAAAGTTCGGTGCATGAGTGCCCACCAGCATTTTCTTTTCGCGTGTTTTGTCGCTCATCAAGCGTCTTCTCGTGATAAGGGTGGTGCTGTTAAAATTGCGAAGCGGTAATCTTCTTGGAAGAATTAAGTAATCACGGAAGAATAAAGACTCACAGCGTGTACTCGAGGGTCGCCATGAATGCACAGATGGAGGCTCCACCGATTCCGATGCCAAAGAAGGCCATGGACACCAGGACCAGCCAAAGTTTGCTGCATAATGGAAAGGTTATTATTTGAAACTGCAGTACAGGTATCGAAAATTTGCAGATGCACTTACGAGAAAGCATAGGCCTAATGCAGACAGGTTTGCCCTGGACTTTTCCAGAATATTAACCAGGTATAATACGACTTAGCATTGTAAGGAATTCAAGCATGCGGTCTTCTTGTGTAGGCGTTGGTCCCGGGTTCAAATACTGGTGCAAGGACGAACATTTCGTCCAAAGCACAGCTTTCTGTGTACTAAGTGATGAAATTTGTATGCCTGTCCTTCTGAAGAACTGATTTGCAATATCCAACATAGTAACGTTACATTTGCACTTGCGAACTTCAATATAAGATCAAAATTACTTGTAAAAGATCCAACAAGCAACGGCCGATATTCGGGGCTCCGTTTATTTCTAAAGTAAGGGAGAGCCTGTAATTACTTGCTATCATCCTGCATAACAGATAGAAGGTTTTCTTTGATGAGAACATCGAAAGAATGTCATTTATGTGCTGCACTTGCGCATATACCATTGTGAGCGCTTGAACGGTGTTGGTATGTGCCTGTCCTACATGTACTCCCTTTTTTTATTGAAAGAAAAATATAACCAAGGGGTTGTGGTCACCATTACTTGGCGACGGCTACCCCTTTCCACTTAATTGTTATGTAAAAAGTACTAAAAAAACAAAATACTAGCATATACAAGATATACAGTCCTACATAGGAGAGTCCAAAAATTCTCATTTGGACAGAACAAACACATGTTCAATGCATTGCAATGTTCAATGCATTCACATGTTCAATGCATGTTCGAGTCATGTACAGCCTGCTTCAGAAGTTTATGAACACCACATGGCCCAAAAGAAAAGCTTAATATTTGTATTGCTTCCGCAGGCAGCTTTAAAATGAGATTTCCGGCCTATCCTAAAGTGTGCTAACAACATGCACTATGCAATTAAAACAAATGCAATCACAGAATGTGGAAAAATTCAAATTCAAAGTTTTTTTCAGTAACCTCTGAACTTTTGACACCGACTCCACCTGCGTTAGTTTACATTGGCCCATCGAAGTGTATTGGTTGATAGATACTCATTTTGAACAATGAAACAAAGGTAAAAACACGAAGACGAGAGGACACAGATGCAGCGCTGAATAATAGTATTTCATTGTTTTTACGTCAACATATGCAGGACAAACAAAAACAGAATGCACAACAAGAAACAACGTATTGCAGTATACAATGCAAGGGGAGAATGTTGTGTCAGTGTGGCTTCGCTCTCACTCTGCAAATAATAAATCGTACATGTACTTATCAAAACTGTGAGTGCACTGTATACAGGAATAATTTGTTTGCTCATATGCATACTGACCGTGTTTTGTTTTTTCTCGGCATATTGACGTGGAAACACAATAGAATATGATTGTTGGCCAGCATCGTATTTATGGGTCTTCCATCTTACACTAGTGCTGTTTCATTGTACAAAATAAGTTTACACTGGATCACGAATTAGTATATTACTTTATGGAGCTACAACTTCACCAATTCGAACTGACAGTGTTCGTACTTATAGTCCCTTTAACTTAGTCTATAATGTATCTATACTGTGCTCACGTTTCGAACGGAAAGAAGGGCACCGGACCGACCAGCAGCAGATACAACAGTGTGAAGTAGGCGCCTAGAGACGTCAGCAGTTTCGTGTTCACCTGCCGGGGAGAAATAAGAAGCCAAAATATTCTTTAATGCCTCAACTCTATGAGGGACAAAGTCGTGAAAAAACGAGAAGAGTATATATGGCAGAAAATGCGAGATCGACGCCTTAGTATAACCTGTAACTACCTTTAGTAATATACCTCTAATTATCTTTACACCTCTGGCCATCAATACGCAAGTGAGACACGATCAGCCTCACTGAAACTTTTACCGGGTGTCCAGCCTCTTACCATTGTGCTAAAAAGTGTACTGGGGTGAAGCCGCAAGGTTGTGTATGGCTGGCCTACAGTTATTACTCGAAGTAATGCCACCTCCGTTTACTAATGCTAAATAAAAATTTCTGGAGTTTTTACGTCTCAAAACCATGACATGATTTTATAGTTTATATTATATTATATTATATTATAGTTTATATTATATTATATTATATTATAAGTGACACAGTCATCGAGTGCTCCAGAATTTGCGATCACCTGGTGTTTTGCAACGACCACCTATGTTGAAACATGCAGGTCTCTAGCAATTCACTTCTATCGAAATGCGGTCGTCATGATAGGAATTCCACCCAGAGACCTTGAGGTCCGCTGTTGAGCGTCGTAAGTACTAGAGAAGCTCTAGAGTGCACTGTTTTTGGTTTTCTTCCTAATGTGCTATCATTTTCCACGCACCGCCGTTATGACAAGGAGCGTCTATGTGTGCCAATGTCGGCTACTCTGTCATCAAAATTAACATGATTAGAGGTGATTAAAGTAATTTTGAATGATTTGCTTGGCATCCACCGTTACATTGCCATCGATTTTCGAAAGTGTCTCGTAACATATAGGTGCATGAAAAATCAACGATTTCAAGCACAATTCATGCCACGTTGTGTCGTGAGCTCACCTTCTTGTCACACAGCCAGCCCCACACGGGAGTCATGACACCGTTGCAGATGCCGGGAATCATAAAGACGAGTCCCAGCACCGTCGTGGAAAGGTTGAACTGTAATTAAGGGTGCTGTTAGAGGCAACACTTCAATGAAAGCTCGGGCCCCATAAGCCTAACGTTCATTATCTTTTTAATTTAGAACATACTGTGGTCGTTCAAGACCTGGCAGTTGAGGAACAGAACTATAAAGATACACAATTATTGAAGAAGCAAGGAACAGGATACAAAACATGCTCACATTACATTACATATAACGTTATAGTACATATTATATATTACACATTACATCATAGTGCATATTAAGTGATAAATATACAAAACAAAAAAACAATTAACAGCCCGACATGCCGGCACTCAAAATCGTAGGTATGCGGATGAAAGGGGTGGAAAGGCAGGGAAGTGAGAAGGGAGCGGCGTTAGTCAGCCCCATACATTGGCATTATAGGAAGGAGGGCGCTGCGACAAATCTTAACCCCCTATCTGAATGGGGAACCCCTCGCTCCCCTATGCTCAAAACCATCTGTAAAATAGTACGTAGGTGGTGTTGCTTCAGTGTGTATTTGTACGTACGGGCTCCAGGTGAGGTTGAAGCGTCGCCTGGTTGAAGCCAACACAGACGTAGCTCCCGAAGATGGCCACCGCATACATGTAGATCAAGGGCCCGCTCCAGAACTTGCGCAGGTCGGTTGGGGTGCTCTCATGTTTGTCCTCTGCCACCGGGGAAGTGGAGAATAACCTATTTACAACAAACCTTATTGCTGGACTGGTTAACAATTATGAACTAACTTATCACCAGTAATTATTTGCTAGCATCACCTACCATTGCTATGTTACTATCATTGTAGTATTTTTTGCTACAAAACCACTTATCAGTTATGAGATAAGCGCTTAGTGGTAGGCTTCGAAAACATTGACTCTCCAGTGTTCTTTAAAGTGCACCTCAATCTGAGTACACAGGCTTCAAGCACTTCGCCTCCATCAAAATGCGGTCGCCGCAGCCGGGATTGAATCTCGCCACCTTCAGGTTGATTGATATGTGGAGTTTAACATCCCAAAGCCACTATGTGATTGATTATGAGAGAAACTGAGTGGAAGGCTCCGGAAATTTCGACCACCTGGGGTTGCTTAGCGTGCACCCAAATCTGTGCACACTGGTCACCACAGGCAATTATAACACTATGCCATTATCCTAACACTACATAAATATATTATAAACTACATCTTGTCGACTGTACCATTCTAAGGAACGAGACTCGAAGCACCCATTCAATGGGTCGGCTGTTCTTTAAATCATCTGACCTCATTCTTCCCGCTCACCTCGCTCGCGCTAGTACAGCAACGCCGATCTTGCTTCCTTACAAAAGAAAGAACAGCGTAACTGAAATGCCAAAACCTTCCACTGTATTTTCAGTACTTATGGTGCTGAAATGCTGACCCAATGGAAGGGGTATCAAGTATACTAGGTGTGCGTCAGAGAACGCCGGGTTGTCGAAAATGTTGAAGGCCTCCACTACGGCACCTCTCGTAACCAAAATGTGTCTTTGGGATGATGATGATGATGATCATCATCATCATCATCATCCCATGATGATTATTATAATAATATTATTAATATAATAATAATATATTATTAATAATTAATAATAATATTAATTATTATTAATTAATAATAATAATAATAATTATTATTATTATTATTATTATTATTATTATTATTATTATTATTATTATTATTATTATTATTATTATTATTATTATTATTATTATTATTATTATTATTATTGAAATGTTGACACTAATGCCACTTCGTACGAACATCGCGGAAGTACACTGGCATTGGAACAGGCACAGACAGTACACGGGACCCTGCCGCTCGTACTGATAAAGATCTCGCAAATGCTGCAGGCGCATGCAAGAAGCCAATGGAGTCGTTGACCAGTCGTGCACACTCGTTTTAGAGAGAGGGAAAGCCAGACGATATGTGAAAATTGGAAGAAAAGAGTACAGGCAGCTGCATTATCAGTGAACAATAGCTGTGACCACTGGCAATTTTTTTTTCCTCTTAGTGTGTGTGCATCATCACTGATAAGCTACTGATAATGGGACTCCACATAGACGACGGAGAAACGTGCACAATACATGAGAGAAGAGACGAAAAGCACATACTTATCGCGGGTGACAATCTCTTGATAAAGAATACCACATTACCAGCTTTCTGACACATGTTTGAAAAGACGTGTTGCGCTAGTGGTTGTGGGTAGAGCTGTGCGTGGGCAGTTTTTCTGAGCAGGGGCCTGGGCCTGCCGACTGCATCGAAAGATCGCCTGAGCCCGACGTACAAGAGCAAAAGGCCGGACTCGGCCCCATGCATTCCGACGTTATGTAGGTTTGCTGCTGAGACAAGATGCCAATTTCTTTCCAGTAATCCAACTTTTTATTTAACATAAAGGTGCTGCATATTCTTGTCATTACCCCACGCTACACAATCACTAACTAATATTTGTCCCTCGATTAACTGAAATCGAGGAAGAATAGTCATCATAAACTCTATCTGACATCGTTCCATCCACGTACTAACCTATTTAAATTCAGTTTCTTACCACGCAAACTATAGGAAAATGAAATATTTTGCCTAGGTCAACCAGATCATTATCTTTAGATGATTTCTTGAATGAATAATTTGATTTGAGCTTTGTTTATATAGAGTGTTATTCTTATTCTTTGTTTTTTTCCCTTTGTCTTGCAGATCTGCATTACCTTTCTATAAAAGAAAAAAACATACTCCTGCAATAGCCTGAATCGGGCTGCAGTATGCCAAAATAAAATAATTATCAAATCGGACAAACTACTTGCGAGTCATATGTTCCCAGATTACAAGATGTGTAAAAATAACAAGCCGCTCAATCAGTCTGACTTCAGTGAAGTGGGCATTCTTGCATCACGTGCCGCCACTGACAAGTTCCGTTCGCTGCTCACAGTGGCAGCCGCAATTTCCAATATCTTTTTACATGCATAGCAAGCTTGGGATATTTGAACAGCTGGTTCTTGCAAAGTTATACCTCAGATGCAGGACAAAGGGATGCTCCTGCATGAATAGATAATCCCAAAGCTCACCTTGAATGCTCATCACTACAGGCTGAAAACATTTTCTGGTACATCATTTATATTTTCGGGCATGATACAACCTTTGCGCCAGCTCCTACACAACCAAGAAAAAAAAACTAATTATAGGCCGAGCCCTGCTCTAGATAAGAGGGCTTACCTGAGCCCATGCACACGTGTCTCTAGTCAAGGGTTCGAATTCCGGCCGTGGTGGCCGTATTACGATGGTTACAAAATGCAATAATAGCCTTGTAACTAGACACAGATAAACAGCAGCAGCATTATTATTATTACTAATATTAATATCTGGGGTTTCACATACCAAAACCACCATATGATGATAAGACATGCCATATCACTGAGGAATCGAACGTATTGCTCCAACTTATTGATTTCGAGCACCTGGGTGTTTTGTAACGCACGATACACCTTATGCAAAATCTAGTGCTGTCCGTCTGTCTCTGTGTCGATCTCCCTCCCTGTCTCTCTATTTCTCTGTCTGTCTGTTCGACTACATGTCTGTGTCTGTCTGTCTGTCTGGGCGGTGCCAGCAAATGCCCCACCAAAGTCGTGGCATGCGTCAGCGATCCGACAAGTGACAGTCTGATAGTTGATGGCCCTGCACCTCACTAAGCCATTTCCTTGCAAAAAAATCAACATACCATGTGCTGCCGGGAACTTTGGTTGTGGTCCCACGATATGTTTTCGCGCAAGACCACAAGTATGGTGGCTGCCGCACTAGCGCCCCTTGCGGATGACATACCGTGAATACCACCTATACTAAAAGTACTTAAGAATATTGAGGCAATGATTACTCACCTATGCTGGGGATAACAATGTATGTCACTGCATTACAGAAGAACCCGATGCTACCACAGACGACAAACGGTGTCGTGAAGCCACCCACCTGAAAAAAAAAAAAAAAATTCGAGATTCGAGATATCCTGTTATCCCACAAACATTAATAATAAATACTTTAAATGTGCATGTTTACTTATGAAGTAGCACACGAAGACAAACCACAAAAGGTGCAAAAGGGAGACCACTGCTCTTTTTGTGCCTTTTTTTCCCCATTTGTGCATTGTCTCTGTGTGCTGCTTCATAAGTAAACACGAACTACCACCAAACTCGCCCAATTTTCTACATTACTAAATGCCCCTTTAGACGTAGACACGAAAGGTGACATACAATTTCACATACAATACATACAATTTTCTACATATATATGCACGATAAATACACAAATGAGAATAGTACAGAGCATATATTAATCGAGCAAAGTATGTTTTATAGTTGGTTAGATTCATTCTTGAAGCCAAAACCTTGTTACTATTTCTTTTAATGGCGGAACTGTTCTAGGGCAGGGACAGATGACAGACGATTGCCCACAGCCAACTTCGGTTCCCTGAAACAACACTTGCAGGGAACCTTAACACTTGCAGGTCGACATTTGCAGCGTGCTGTTCAAACACAAGGACGGACGCCCGAAGTCGAAGCACAAGTATACACTGGACGATCGTGAACTATCACAACTGTTATTGCCATAAGCATGCACATGAGGGGAGGGGGTGGAGAGAGAAGTACACCCTCTTGTTGACATGATAGGTTAGGGGGGCACTACGACAGACCTTCGACTCTCCCGCCCCACTTAGGGTGAACCTTGCGCACGCTTATCGTGTTGTGACCGTAAACAGGTTTCACAATTAGGTGTAGAAAGACAACAACTGTTTAATAAGTGAATTATGAGCTGGCTCGTGCAGTGTTACATTTTGCCACGTGTGAACATTGAGAAGAGCCCGCCGTCTTTGCGTGCGCTTTGCCGCCTCTTTCTGCGTTCTGACGTCCTGACATGACTCCTCTCCTCCGTGGTCTGTCGTGCTGGGAATAAGGGGAGTGACGTTAAACCCCTCTCACCCGGTAGCGGATGTCGACTGTGGCGCCGTGCAAGAAGTCTCTCGGGAAGTTTCGGGCGCACGTCGGGAGTGAGAGAGAATCTCTTCGGGACGGCAATAGGTACGCACGCATTTATTTTCCATCCATGGGCTCTCTTTGTTCGGGGCTCATTCAGACTTTACCAACAGCGCCTTGTGCCCGCGGCGAACGCTTACCTTTTGTCGTCCCCCTTCCGAATGCTAGGCCGAAGAGTGGTGCGATGTCCTAGTGCATAATCAAACTACGCTGACCCGTATCTCTTCGAAGCCAACACGAGCGCCTTTTCTCTCGCTCGAGCAACCGGGCCCTTTGTTCCGGTGTCCCCATGAATCACCTTTGCCCCCGAAGACGTGCTCGCGGCACCCGGTGTAGTACTTCTCACTTGTGGAAAGGATAAGCCCATTTGCTTTCCGGTCGGGCCTTTTC
This sequence comes from Rhipicephalus annulatus, assembly GCA_013436015.1. Lineage (NCBI taxonomy): Eukaryota > Metazoa > Arthropoda > Arachnida > Ixodida > Ixodidae > Rhipicephalus > Rhipicephalus annulatus. Next base: position 100,011 of record WOVY01005147.1, read on the forward strand.
AACAGGCTCTGTACTGCGTTTTCGTATTGCCGCAGACAATAATGTGTTGCGACCTTGAGCAGTACCGTGTTCTCGCCACGGCGACAGTTAATGCGTGCGCTACGGTTCGCTAAGACCAGGCCCACGCTAGTGGCCATACTCCTTCGAGATACGTGTACACTCCACACGATATGCGGACACTGGTCTCTCGCGCACCATCCGGCCGATTCCTGTCCGTGTGACTCCGTACACTTGATGCCCTCTCGTTGTGCCCATGACTGGTTACTTCAACTAGCCCCTACTTTAACTATTTTAGCTATAGTGGCTGGAAAAGCTATAGCAGCACACCCCATTCTCAAATATGGCTGCTGCAGTGAGCAAAGTGACCTTGTTGCAGTAAATAGCTCTAACGCAAACTTTGCGGGGAAAGCAAAAGACGTACAGAACTCCCCGTCAAGATATAAGCACGAGAGCAGGGCTACTAGATTTGGTATGCCAAATTTGAAGTTTATTTTTGCCACAAAGTTCCTCATTTACATTTTTTAAACAGGTACAATGAGTGGTGCGCAATGTGGGAAAAAGCTGCAACATAAACACAGCTTGACTGGCCCCACATCCAAAAAAAACAAAGCAGAAAAAGTGACAGCATTCATAATGTCAACTAAACAAGTAAGCAGACTCAAATACATAGTTGAAAGTGGCATAATCAGAAATATTTGATAAATATAGAGAGAATTGCACTCTTAAAAAAATTTTAAAAAGTGGGAATAAGCAAAACACAAACAATTTTTTTTTCTTGCATCCCTTTCTTCCACCTCACCCCAAGCTCAACTGGGCACAGGCCACCACTTTGCATTTACTTCAAACAAACACATATCTCTCACCTGCCATTCTTCACCTCATATTCTCCGACGTGTACACAACCTCCCACTGCCGGTGCCGTGGCACTCACCCGGTTACGCTTCTGCATATGCTGTGGGAGTGCCCGGCACAGTTCAGACACACTAACACCATGACCCTTTCGTCGAAGTACCATGAGCCTCTGCGGAGCCCCGCTCTTGACGACCAAACCTGGGTGACCCAGCACGCCCGTGAGGCTGCATTGAGGCAAGCCCTTTACGTCGCCTCATGGGAGGCCTAGGCCCGGCCACCTAAACCTGCTGGTTTCTTATAATAAAGTTTATTCCTCCTTTTCTTGCATCATGTCACTAAAAATAGATTGCACATGTCCTGTCACAAAAAAAGGCGCAATCCCTGCAAAGAAAAACCGAATTTATTTAGTATGTGTGGGAGTGAATGTTTCAGCATTTGGAGACCATAGCTTGTCCGACATGGAGGAACCTTCCAATAATTGCTCTGTCTAGTAGGTTGAGACGAACTGGGTACGACTCTTTCCGGGGATTGGAAAAGAGGCCGTGTTTGACCCTCCATTTTGAGGGCGTAGATGAAAACGATAATATCATTAAACTGTCTTGACCTCAACTGTTTTCTTCTGCAAAGAATCTTGGAAACACCAGGGCTTGGAACACGAGTATCATGACACTCCGGACAAGTTCCGATCAAGCTTTCATGATGCTACCACCATCACAACACTAGCTTTAAAATGTAAATTCTTTAAATAAACATTCCTGTTATCAGCCCCAGCTACTCTACTCGACCTCTCTCCGAGACTTGGCTGGCTCTGGTCTTATGAGTAGATCCCCGAATACATCACTACTCTGACAGTGCCGGTTTGGAGCAGTGCGCATGTGCATACTGGCGCGTACGCAGCTGAGCAGACGATGCAGCATTTCGGCATATGTGTCATACCTGCCTCTACAAACGTGGTATGTTTTGCCAAGATGTTTGTGTCCCATAAACTGTCTTGTGTTTCTGTGTGTGGCGTTCTGTACATATTTATTATGCCATTAGCATGCTAGAGAACGAATGGAGGATGGCGTAATAGGCCAAGACAGCGCGCTGCGAAGCGAGCGGTCGCAGCTTTGAATCCCCTGGTCACTCGCTTCAAGAAATCTGTCTGGTGAATTATTTTTATTTGCTGCTTTTATGTATACGCACATATACAGGACATGATGGCAATGGCAAACATGTGCCAAAAGCATCTATATAAGTGCTATCGCAAAATAAAGGGGGTTGCTACTCACATCGAAAAGGATTCCACCAACGGTTGGCCCGATGATGACACCAACGCTGAAGGCGGTCTTCAGTGATGACTGTAAGAAAAAAGGTCATGTTAGAACAGAAGGAAAAAATACTATCTCTCCCTATAGGGAACTATGTGTAGATGTGAAGCAGTGGAAGCCAACGCTTACACTGGCAGCAGCGTTGGCACTGGCTCTCACCGCGGCGTTTCGCATGAGAGAAACCTGGGGAGGCTCAAAACACGCAGTGATAGTGTGGTGTTTCCTACTGAAATATGTCAATCAGTGCTGATGGGCAATGAGAAACAGAAGACTTCAATTGGACAGAGAATAGTAGTCCACTTTCAGTTAATGCAGACGCTGCGAATCTTTATTGTTCAACAACGCACAGGAAAAATCTCCCGCTGGCACTACCTTGGAGGTCAAGATCCAGCGCCTCTACAAGAATATACGGAGTGGCCATTGAACGGTTGTGCAATGCGAGCAGTCACTTTTATTTTATTTCTTTCCCGGCCAGAAAACTCGCTAGCAGGCGCTGCATCTCACAAACACAAGGAATGAAAACACAAAGTTGTTTCAACATACAATCGTAACTGGACTTTTACAATATGAGGAGACAGCGAGCTATCATTACTGTAGTCGTCGCATGAAACAAATGGCTTCAAGGTAGTCGAAACAAATGGCTTCAAGTAAATTGAGACAATTAATACGGAAGGTGAGATAGAGTTAGAACTTAATTAGATGTGGAGTAGCTATTTGACTAGCTTGTGTAATGCGGTCCGTCCATGTTTCCGGGTCAATGCGCCGCATTGCGTTCTCCTCGCCGCAGTTGTTGGAACGTTGCCAAGTAGGTCAAGTCGCAGCTGCACGTTGACATCAATCTCTCCCTCAAACGCAGCAACTGCTGGCACTTCTCAAAACACGTAGGTGATATCGCTCCTCCGCTGCGCTCGCAACACACTTCTCGCTTGCTTTCCCCTCTCCACCGCCCGGAACACTCGACCACACGTCAAGTGGAAACACTCTTTTGGCTCGTTTATCTGCGATGAAACTTAAATGAAACCCAACCCGCCACCGGTGTCTTTGCACTTGAAAGAAACATTTACTCGAGTAAAGGCTACACTAAGTTTCGCTTCGAACCGTTATTTCAGCACCCACATCGACGCCCATTTCAGTCAAGCCAACGACGTGGGCACCGCTGCTGCTTCACTTCTCATCATGGTTTTCTTCAGAAAGACGGTACATAATTTTTTTTTTCTTTTGACTGCGGTGATGCACGATTGTTTTCTTTGCCTCTCATACGACTTGTCTGGCAACCAATACATTTACATGTGGGTAGCGTGCCTTTACTGTCAGCACTCTTGTGGCACAGAACAATACTTTGGACCTCGCTGACACTTCCATGTGGTCGCTTCTGCCATCGCGGAAAGGCAATGTTAAACAGCGAGCATCTTGTTCCAGCGCACCAAGCTGACGGCACGGCGCCGATGTTCCCCGCACCGACTCTACAATGCGTGCTGCACGCGGTAACACCTACTAACACCAAATCGCCTGAGCCCTCTGCCGCGCATATCCCAAATTTCCCTGAGCTTGCCTCAAGAGCCGCAGCACGGCATTGTCGTTGCTGCGCAAACTTGATTTGATATGTGGGGTTAAACATCCCAAGACCACTATACGATTATGAGAGACGCCGTAGCAGGGGGCTCTAGAAATTTCGACCACCTGGGGTTCATTAGCTCTGCAAACTTGAGCTTTCGGTCCCTATACGCTGTATAACGAGGCGCAGGCATGCAAGGTGGTTGCTAACGTGCAGAGCTCAATGAGTTTCTGCAGACTATCCAGTGCTCCTTTTCAGCTTAATTAGAGAGCTCCTCCATTAAAATGGTAGTGTCTTTTTCGGCGTGTTGAGACGGCGTGACGGAGAAACTCATTATGTGTGCACTATTTTAACAAATTAGCTTTTGAAGCTGTTTGTTGTGCCACGGCTAGGTCGTGCAAATAGGAATGATATTGGCCACACGTTCACATCATTCTTTTCTCAATCTTCTGTATCAATCTGACAAGCAATACTCATGTGACTGAAAAATAACATAACATCACGTAATATCAAATCATGTGAGTAATATTGCCATAACCACCATACCACCAAAAACCTCCGTAACAAACCATGTGACAAAACCTCGTGACGAGTCACATGTAATGTCTTGACAAATGCCATGCGACTCAAATGTCTTCACGTAACAGCTAGACATGCGAGTAATATCACCAACATCACAAGCTAGCCACGCGACGTGTTCTCGCCAGAACTACGTGACACGAGTGAAACAGGAGAAGGCAACCGACCGAAACAAGAGAATAGCCAAGCCTAGCCATGCTTAGTACTACTAGCAAAAACTTGGCACCCCTAAGAAACGCTTCGAAAAAGCCATATGTCGAACACTTTAGCTCTGCTATTGGTTCTAGCCTTGCGCCATTAGTGCAAGCTCCACCTCGCTCAGACCTCGCTCAGTGAGGTTCTGATCCCTTTATTATAGACTGACACTGCTATAGAACTGTTTACCGACTCGGAATCTTGCACGCCCATTTCGGTCGTTCAGCATGCAGCTTCCAAAGGAGTAGCCCATACAAATTTATTCCTTCGCTCAAGCTACAGCTATCATCGCGAATTTCACGTTTTGATGCAACGCTGTTATGCACTTTTGGTTGGGTGTTGCATTCGCAAAAATGTGCTCGTTTCGCACCGGTATGGCAGACACTTCTACATGCGACTCCTGCGGAGCTGAAGAAACCATCGAACACGTCCGGTGCAGCTGATTTGCTATGAAAACCAGTGATGCCCGCTTTGGATGGCATTGAACCAACTGTACTCTAGACCATTTTTTGTACAGGAGATTTTAGGCCCTTGCACGTCAAAGTCAAAGTTTATTTCAACAGAGTGATTCTAAATAGTTTTTAGGGCTAAAAGCTGCACGAAGCAGCTTGAGTTGAAGACCCTTTACAATTGGCAGTATACGAGGTTAACAGTACAAAACGACTTATAGGATCATACTTGAACATTCATGAGTAATACTGTAAAAATTGCAGTTTCAATTACATCAAGCCACAGCAGCCGCTTACAGACAATTATACTAGTGAGCTTTTGCATTTAAATGTTGAGTACAGCATAAACAACTTTGCATTACAAAAGGTATAGAAAGTGCAGAAATTTTATAGAATTGCAATATCACGTAATGATCAAAGACAGAAATATTGAAGTAGAAAAATGCAAATGGTAAGATAAGCAAAAGTTTGCATATTCAAGACATATAAATGTGAGGGCCACAACATAACACAAAAATTCACGCAACTAAGTTTGGCATTATTCATTTAGGATGGATGGCAAATTATAGTGCAATGCCTGTAAGTTGTATGTGGTTCGGTAATGAGGAACAAACCATGCTAAAATATGTCGCATACGTATGGATGTGTCATTAAGTTTTAGGTGGGATATAGTTTCGAGAAATTTTTTGTAAGTGTTCGAAAAGTAAAAAGCTCATAAAATCTGAATTCGTATAAGTGCTGAACCCGTGTGACAGTGTATTCTTGAAAGACTGTTCTAGTTGAGGCCAGGTAGAGAATGTCTGCAATATTTTGAAGAATCTTCTTTTGCAGAAGCAAGATTATATTTAGGTTCTGCTTAGTTGTGGTGACCCAAACCAGGTTGTAGTAGTTGAGGTCGGATGCGAATAGTGGGTACTATAGTATATTTGAAGTTTCACCTTTTTTGGGAGCAAGCGTTGACATCGTGACAATGCTCAAGAAGTTGATGACAGTCTCTTACCCAGCTCTTCTACATGCGAGTTCCAACTAAGGTGAGAGTAAAAAGTAACTCCGAGTATTTTGTGTTCATCTACCACAGCAATGTTCTGACCTTCATATCAAATAGGGTCTCATAGTTCCTACCGCTTTCAACGCCCTCGTCGCACACAACCCTTCGACGGTTTCCGACGTCGTCTCGGTATGCCAGCGGCTTGATACCTTGCAGTCAATCCCCCTACGACCCGACTTCTCTGAGAACCCCCTGGCAAATAGTATGGAGCTCCGATCCATCATTCGAGCCATAATTCGTGAGGAATTGCAAGCCTACACTTTACCTCCTTCTAACAACGTTCCCGCTGAACCCGCCTCTAGCGATCTGCGTGGAATTATTAGGGAAGAAATATCAGCGTTTCAAAGCACCCACCGTGCTCCACCATGCGCCCAACCCCCTTCGTATGCACAGATCGCTGCAATGCAACCCTCGCCGTCTCAAGTACCACCACCTGTACCTGATCACGAACATCTCGCACCTCCAGTCGCCCGTCCACCGAACCCTACCTACCATTCTTCCTGGCGGGCCCCACGTCCTATTTGCTACTACTGTGGAATTCGAGGACACATTTCCCGGGTCTGTCGACGTCGGCAGCAAGATGAACGTCGTGGTTATGCCGCTTTTGAACGAGACGACACATGTGCTCGAGGTTACTACCGTTATGCCGACAGTCCTTCCAACCACCGATCACAGTCTCCTGTGCGCATTTCCAACACGACCAACAATACACGTGCATCCTGACCACGCTCCCCTTCGCCACTCCGACGCTCTGTTTCACCACTTCGGCCTGTCTCTCAACTGGCTGCCCAGCGATCGGAAAACTAAACAGTGCAGTTTTTGGAGGGAAAACTGCATCGCGGCGAAATGACCCAAGTCCTCCTGAACGACCGTCAAACATGTTATTGGTAACTGTGGAAGGTGTGCGGGTGTTGGCTTTGGTGGACACGGGAGCAACTATTTCAGTTATGCGTGCCAACTTGTGTTCTCGATTGCGGAAAGTGAAGACACCCTACCTTGGATCATCTTTGATTGGGGCCAATGGAGCAATAATTAGACCATCGGCCCAATGTACAGCGCGTGTCTTCATTGATGGTATTCTTCATCACATCACCTTCGCTGTCTTAATTTCATGTGCTCATGAACTAATTTTAGGTTGGGACTTTCTCTCATCAGCATCTGCATTAATTTCTTGCCGTCAACGTGTAGTCGAAATGACCGAGACCGATCACTGCAGCGAACGCGTCGACGAAAAACCATTGCGTTTCTTCACAGCTTCTGAATCCATACTGCTGCCGGGTCACTTCTCCGTCACTTCTCCGAATATTGCCAATGGTGACGTCCTTATCACCCCTTCCAGCAGCTGTCTAGCTCGCGGCGTTGTAGTCCCCTCCAGCCTGGTGCGGTTCAAAGACAGTGCAGCGATAATCATTGGCCTGAACCCTACCCCAGAGCCCGTCCTCCTACCCCAAGGTTCTGCAGTGTCATGTTATGTGGATACCCAACCGGTATCTTTGGTCTCTCTTGACGCCTTGACAGCTAAGCCACAACAGGCCCAGTCTGTTACTTTCTCCTCCTTTGCTCCCGGGATAAATCCTGACCTTTCTGCTTCTCAGCGTGAGGCGTTGCTGAATTTGCTCAGGAAACACCAGGCCTCCTTCGACGCCAATGCTTCGGCACTAGGACAGACCACAGTTGCGCATCATCGCATCGACACTGAAGGTCAGACTGTTGTACGCCGTCGTCCCTACCGAGTCTCCTTGGCCGAGCGCAAAATCATCGAGGCGAACGTGACCGATATGCTAAACAGAAACATCATACGACCCTCTACCAGTTCTTGGTCATCACCCGTTGTGTTGGTACAAAAGAAGGGTGGATCGGTACGATTTTGTGTTGATTACCGCGCGCTCAACAAGATTACCCGAAAGGATGTATATCTGATGCCCCGTATAGATGATGCACTTGACTCATTGCAAGGCGCCCAATACTTCTCCACCCTTGACCTTCGGTCCGGGTATTGGCAAATACCAATGGACAAAGCATACAAAGAAAAGACTGCCTTTTCTACGCCGGACGTTCTTTACGAGTTTAACGTAATGCCATTCGGTCTATGTAATGCTCCCGCCACATTTGAAAGGATGATCGACACTGTTCTTCGTGGCCTCAAGTGGAAAACTTGTCTATGCTACCTCGATGATATCGTCGTGTTTTCTTCCACTTTTGATGATCATCTGCAACGCCTAGATCAAGTGCTCACATGTCTCTCCAACGCTGGACTTCAACTAAACACAAGGAAGTGCCATTTTGGCAACACAGCTATAAAAGTTCTAGGACATCTCGTTACTAAAGATGGCATCCAGCCCGATCCGGACAAAATTTCCGCAGTCCTCAACTTTCCGCGACCCTTTCGTTCCAAAGAACTACGCAGTTTCCTTGGACTCGCATCGTACTTTCGCCGCTTCATTCGCAACTTTGCCACTATTGCCGCTCCTCTCCACAAGCTCCTTGCTAGTACCGGTTCCTTCGATTGGAATGATCAATGCGAAGCCTCATTTCAAGAACTCAAGCAGGCACTGACATCCCCACCGGTGCTTTGTTATTTCGATGACAAGGCACCTACGATATTACACACTGACGCGAGTGGACAAGGAATCGGCGCCGTACTGCTCCAGCGCGACCATGCCTTTCGCGAGAAAGTTGTCGCGTATGCAAGCCGCACTCTGACCACTGCAGAGAAGAGGTACTCGATAACCGAACAAGAGTGCTTGGCTGTTGTCTGGTCCATCCAAAAATTTCGTCCGTACCTACATGGTCCACATTTTACTGTTGTGACAGACCACCATGCTCTTTGCTGGTTGTCCACAATCAAAAACTTGTCGGGACGACTTGGCCGCTGGATTCTCCGATTACAATCTTATGACTGACGTCATCTACAAGACTGGAAGACAACATCAAGATGCCGACGCTTTGTCACGATGCCCTTTGCCGCAGTTTTTGGTGCACGTCACATCCCCTTGTCAAATTGGCTATACGGAGGACGCCTCGTCGATATCATCCATTTCTTCCCTACCTTCATCCACCCGTCCGTCAGCACTTGCTACTCACCAGCGAGCCGATTCTTATTGCACTGACATCATTGGTCGGCTTACCGGTGCTTCGTCTTCCCCTAATGCCAGGCTCCGGAAACAACTCCGACTATTGAAGTTGGAGAACGATGTGCTATATCGATACATTTTGCACCCGAAAGGCCACCGATGGGTTCCCGTCGTACCACGCGCACTACGCACTGAAGTTCTGCGCGCTTCCCACGACGACCCGACGTCAGGACACTTTGGTTACTACAAAACATACGAGCGCATCCGCAGTCGATTTTTCTGGCCAGGTCTTTCCACGACAGTAGCTAAATATATTGCCTCGTGCGCACTTTGCCAACACCGCAAGCGGCCCACTACTGCTCCAGTCGGGACCCTACAACCACTTCCTTGTCCATCAGAGCCGTTCTCTGTCGTCAGAATTGACCTCTTCGGGCCCCTTCCAACTACATCAGACGGCAAGAGGTGGATCGTCACCGCGGTTGATCACTTGACCCGGTACGCTGAGACGGCCTCAATCACTTCAGGAAGTGCTTCAGAAGTAGCAACTTTCTTCTTGAATGCTATTTATCTACGTCATGGAGCCCCTCGTGTCCTTTTGAGCGACCGGGGAAAGGCATTTCTTTCAAGCACGCTCAGTGAAGTTCTTCAAGCATCAAAAACAGTTCATAAAACAACATCTAGCTATCACCCGCAAACCAATGGCTTAACAGAAAGATTTCATCGCACGCTGTGTGACATGCTGTCCATGTATATCTGACCGGACCATCGCAATTGGGATGCCATACTACCCTTTGTCACGTATGCATATAATACGTCAGTTCAACGAACCACAGGCTATTCTCCATTTTTCCTAGTATACGGACGCCAACCGACATCACCACTCGCCCTTTCATTCTTTTCTGGCCCCGTCAACTCTTCATCATTCGTTTGTGACCAGTTTCTGTCCCGCGTTGCTCGATGCCGTCGTCTTGCCCGCGTAAACGCCGAAGCTAGCCAAGAAGATCGCAAACATCGTTACGATGCCACTCACTGCGTCGTTCTCTATTGCCCTGGTGACAATGTACTTCTGTGGACTCCTGCGCGAATGCCTGGCTTATGCAAAAAGTTTGAGTCACGCTATCTTGGCCCTTACAAAGTTATCGAACAGACCTCACCGGTGAACTACCGTGTCACACCTGTTCATGTCCCCACTGACCAACGCTGCCGCGGGACAGAGATTGTGCACGTTTCGCGTCTCAAGCCCTATTGTATGCGTTCCACAGCGTAATTCGCGGCCAGGCTGGCCGCTTCCGTCGAAGGGGGAAATTAGTGTGAGAATTCATTGTACGTCATCTTCCTCATCTATCAATAACCATCATCAGTCTTCGGCCCGTTCCTCTTCATGATCGGCGCCATCTTGCTGTTGCTTCAATAAAACGTCAGCTGCACCATTGTATTTCAATATATAAATTGAATAATAGGGTGCTTGGATAGCACAGAAAACTAGTGAAGCAATACTGAACTACATTAACACGAAAAATCTGAGTAAGCGCCTATGGTCTACATGTGCTTCTCCAAATGTGCTTGCGACTGTGTGTATCTCTCTTCCCTTCTCCTTTTACGTCCTTCCTTTATCCCTTACCCCAGTATAGGGTAGCAGACCAGACGTGCATCTGGTTAACCGCTGTGCCTTTCCTTTCATCTCTCTTTTTCTTTCACTGGAAAAGCTACCTAAGTGAACTTAACAAGGATTAGCCTCGTTGGTGTGGCATATTCATAAATGTGTGTGTTCTCTCTGTTCCACCCTCATCAATTCAGTGCCACACTTAACCTTATGAACACCCAAATGATTATTGGCTTACTACGCGCACATTGGTTCGCATTAAAAAATACACAGTTTGCGAGGTAGCCTTTGTTGAGCAATGGAAACTATGGAATTTCACATGGAAACGTTTGCATTCGTGGGGAAAAGAACACAATGGCTGTGCAGAGAAGTCCTGGGCGTGCGCGTGGGTTGAGGGGGTGGGGGTGTAAACACTGCTCTTGAAGCCACAGCTCTATTGTGTGATACGCACAGTCGTACGGGGAGCTAAAGCGCGTAGCGGCACACAAGTGATAATCCCAAGTGGTTTCCATCTAGCCATTGTTTGCCTCAAACAACGTCGCGTTTTGTTTGCTTCGCAGACCTGCTATACGCACTTGCTCGCTCAGCCGTTATTTTTAGTTGGCGAAGAAGGGTCCTCAACGTGTAATAGATTACGACCAATGCACTCTGTAGATGGCTAATTAAGTGATGGTAAGTTGGGCGAGTTGGTAATAATGTCACAAAAAAACGGACAGAAGCACGAAAGGAGAGAAAAAGGACAGACAAATGCATGCAGCGGGTTTCTGTCCTTTCGTGTTACCGTCCGTTTTTTTCGCAGTTACATTATTAAGTGATTGCCAATGTAGTCACTTCTGCAACCAATAAGGAGGTATGGCACAATGTTGTACAGTGAGAGCGGGGAGGAGAAGAAACTTTCTTGAGGTACGCTCTTCGTTCCCCTTTATACTTTCACTCTGATCCTCCTTACTCCATCTCGAGTTCTTCCCCTACATTTTTCCCCATCTCCCAAGTGTCGTGGTTGTAGTGTCCTTGTCTGAGAGACAGTTAATGAATCACTTAGCCTCCCCCTTCACCCTCTTTCATTTCAAGAATCTCTCTTCCCTGATAAATGATGGAGCACCAGGCTACCTTATGGGTTGCAGACACAAGTGTCTTACCTCAAACCACCACCGCCCCTGCTATAAATGAGAAAAACCAATAGGCGGATACCTCCCCCCCACAAGCGAAAGCTATCTGCACCACGTCGTTGTTAGGCCTTCAGACTAGGCCCACCCATAACCAAGCTAGCAGTCATGTGACAAATATATAGTCATGTGTTGTGAATATATTGTCGCCAGGTGACGTCTCAGTTGCGTCATGATGACGTCACATGCTTTTTTCCCCATAATTCATTAACACGGTCACATCTCACGATTGATGGGGAACACTACATCTAGACACTATAACAACAAAGGCATAGCCAGGGGATGGCACTCCGGGTCCATGCCCACCCCCCGAAATTTTTTGTCAAGCATACATAGCGCAAAATTAGCATTTGCCTTCTCGCCCCCCCCCCCCCCTTTTGATCAAGAAGGTGCCCTCCCCGTCACAAGTATATATATATATTTCTGCATACAACCCTGCTTAACAAGATCAAGTGCGTCATCATGATGGACGGACGCTCACCAGGACAGTGCCTATGCGGCCCGGGAACTCGGACATGATGATGGTGGCACTGGCCGTGATGTAGGCAGCCGCACCCAGACCCTCCATGATGCGGATGAGGAACGCCAGGGACACGAACGTGGCCCCGGCTGGAGCGTGGTTGATGAAGCTGTTGAAAGTGAAGGACGTGTTCACTTGTCGACAAAAAAAGATGGGGCTCACTGGAACTCACTCAAGCAAACTTATTCATGTGTCGACTCTGACTCAATTTGAGCCACGAGTCTGGATATGAGTGAGTCAGGCTGAGTAATATTTTAGTGAGTATGAATAAGATTGAGTTCGGAATGGGTCAGCCCAGATGAGGAATATTTTGGCGCGTCGAGATTTCGAGCAAGCTTTAAGAGTGAAATATATTTCATGAGTGAGCTTCATAATTTTCTTGCCAACCTGTGAGCTCAAAAAAAATGTTTTGCATTTAGGGCTCAATTGAACTCAGATTCATCAAAACTTTCTTTAATCAAGTTTACTCAGACTGATACTCGCTCATTTTTTTTTTCCAAATAGGACTTGCTCAGACTCAAATTCCCCAAAATAGGAATCACCTCGACTCAAATTCGCAGTGCGAACTTAGTCTGAGTGAGTCTGATGTGAATAAAATAATGAGCGAGTTTGCAGACACAAGAACATCTTCATTACAGACATTTAACACAGTGTAAGAGAGACCATGCAAGGGTCACACATGCATGTGTGAAATTAAAAAAAAAAGAAATAAATGTTAAGGCCAAAGCCTCATATCACACATGCGTTAAAAAATTAGGCTTAGACAGCTTCAATATAAGCAGCAATCATCAGTGATGTCATGCCATTACATCATCAAGTGCAAGTGGATGTGCTTTTTACTCACCCGAAGAGAACGACGCAGAGGCAGGTAAGACTAAACCCTCCATTCAGCATGATGTTAGGTTTCACTATGGCTACCTGCAAAACAAAAAATTTATGCGTTACAAGGCGAGCCGAGTACGAGCAATGAAAGGTCTACGCTTCAACCAGGGCTGCCACATCCAGCTTTACAAGCGCTGGAGTTTGTACATTTTTACATCGCCCGTGACAGGCTGTGTATTCACTATACTTGTACATGCCAAGAAAACGCCAGGATGGTGACGTTGAGCCCCTAAGATTGACCAGCTTCACTGTTAAGTGCTTAATAGTGTAAAAATCTACATTTTTTTTTAAAACAGCGATTCCCCCAGGAAGTTCATGAAACGAGCGTACAGAACACGGGATTACCCACCAGTTTTCCGTAAGCGGGAGCGATGAGGAAGATGGTGAAGTAGAAGGACGAAAAAATGAGCCCGTACTCCGTCGGGGTGGCACCTTTTTCGGTTGCCTGCGAGAAATACGACACTATGCATGGTGGCCATAACGAGAATAGGTTTTTAGCACGAATGTACTGTTGGCCGCAAAAGTTTGCGAGATCTCCTGCACGTGGCCGAGCGAGAAAAAACTGCATCGTGACGTCACCTATAATGTGACACGGCGAGTGTAGCTATTGAGGCTATCGGCCTCAGTGATCAGCAATGGAGCATTTTAGATAACGTGCTGTTGCCAGTAGAGGGAACTCTGGCACTAGTGTCTATGGGAGTAAAGTTACTGTATATGGTGTACAGGACCATATACAGCTAGGAAAATATACACCATTACACAGTTACTCTATATGGAAACCGCCACCGACGCCTACTAGTTGCTGCAACGTAAGGCGCTTCAGCGAGCATGGGAACTATAGATAGTACACCGCTTTGCCTATAGTATTCGTACTTTACGTTCCTTTTGGTGCGTGGGCTGACGCTGCTTTGTCACGTAACAACAATCGACAAATGATCGGCAGTTGCGCTTCACCACCTCAATCTTTTAGGCTTACCATTTTAAATTTGGTAACGAAGTTCAACAGGATTTGTTGCTTTTTTCGAAACAAAACTGAAGCCAGCAATGAACAAAGTCACTAGTGCGATTCGCTGCTCGCAAGTACGGAAACTAGGCAAATCCGTATACAACCCATCATTTCTATGGTGGCTGAACAATCGCAGTGCCAGAGTCCTCTAGTTACCTTAAGGAAACTCAATGGTTACTGGATTTTATCGCGGAGGCCACGGTCAATATTCTCAACACTAGCGACGTCGTTCTAGGTGAAGCAGCGATGCAGTTTTTCATCGCTCGGTCACGTGCCGTTGACCCTACAAAGTTTCGCGGCCAACAGTTAAGGCACTACTCTGAAGATTCCCAATGCAGGTGCATGAAGCTTGGTGATAAAAGTTGGCACAGCGCCAAGAACGGGATAAGCAGCATAGCTGTGAGGGTGACATGATAGGTGCTAGTTACACGTCTAAGAATATATAAATATAAGCTACACGCACAAAATCTTATAGTACCCTAAACAATCAAAAACCTCGAAACTTATTTGTGGTTAACGTGGTTGCTTGGGCGAGTTGGTACGACATGATTCACATAAAAAACAGCACCAATAACGAGGGACAAGAAAAAAAGGAGACAGACAGCGGCACTAACTTACAAGAAGATTTATTTGCTGGAATCGTGTAATGTATACTTGAGCGAGCAGTATGTAACAAAAAGAGAAAGGACAAATCGGGAGTCATCGGGAGTAGTCATCGGGATAAAGAATCAAAGACCTGCTGACACACGCATTGCCCAGCCTTTCCATTTCTGCAGCCTCATACATTTCACGTACCATCTGTTCCCAATGATGCCTAATGATGGTACAATGCTGAAAGTTGGGGACACAACTGCAGTCTCGGCAATGAATGCCGAGGTGGCCCGATACTGTAGAAGAGACATTGTGAGCATGCTCTTCCAGCAGCTCATTTAAACACCTGCCTGTTTCGCCGATGTGTTGCAGCTGTGCGTGAGTCTACAAACCCGTAGCCGTGAGACTTTTAAATGCAGAGCATTTCTTAGTCGCACAATGTCGCGCTTCGGCGCCGTCCACACCCCACTGCGCATGATCGCGACTCGCGCTGCATGCTTGTGCCAAGACGCGCATGCTCGCATCTCATGCCAGCCCAGGAAGACACCCACAAAACTGTTGCTCCCCTCTCGCTCTCTTGCCTCGCAAGGCCGACACAGGCAGAGTCTGCTAGAAGAAAAAATTACAGACCATCTCCCCGAAGCGAACCCTCGGTCAAATAAAGTTTTTACCAACACCACCAGGATAGGATGCGAAGCAGCAGTGGTGCGCACGCCATTGACCTGGCTGAAACGGGCGTCGACGCGGATGCTGGAAGAACGGTTTGAAGTGAAATGCGGTGTAGGATTTACTCGAGTAAACGTTTGAAACGCAAAGACACAGGGGGTGGGTTTCGTGTAAGTTTCATCGCAGATAAACGAGCTGAAAGAGTGTTTTTACTCGACATGCGGTCGAGCGTTCCGGGCGGCGGAGAGGGTGAAGCAAGCGAGAAGTGTGATGCGAGCAGGCGGAAGAGCAACACCACCTATGTGTTTTGGGAGGTGTTGGCAGTTGCTGCGGTTGAGGGAGAGAGCGACGTCAACGCAGAGCTGCGACTTGACCTACTTGGCATCTAACAACTGTGGCAGGGGGAACGCAGTGTGACGCGTTGGCACAGAGACGTGAAGGGCAGGCTACTAAAAGAACTGCTTCCCATCTAAAACGACTGCTCACGCTGCACCATTGTTCATTAGCCATCCCATATACGTAGAACTAGCTAACCTCCCTGTCCTTCCTCTTTCAATCCTCCTCCTCCATATACGTAGAGACTGGATCGCGCGTTCGGCATTCAGTCAAGGGCATCTTGGCTTTTGCTTGACATTGAAGGCAACGCTTCTTCATTCAATAAACAAGAATAATAAATACGAAATAACAATTAGGCATTCCCAAATCATACCAAATTACCCAACATTCGCGCGATACCCCCACCACTTTGCGGCACAGTTTTTACTCGAGTTCCTCCCGTGGAAAGATGTGGGCAGCATTTTTTTTCAGCAGTGCAGTAATAGCGTAATTACACGCATTTTATGGTACAGCAGAAGTCCTTGTTAGTATCGCTTTTAGGTTAGAAGCAGATCTTTGACTCACGTGTGCAATGCCGTACGTACGTGTGTCAATACGAACGCGCCGCAACACATTCCCTTCGCAGCAGGTGTTGGAGTGGTGCCAAGTAGGTCACGCCACAGCTCTGCATTGACGTCAAGCTCCCCTCGCAGGTGCGCGGTGACGTCACTCTCTCCCTCACTCTCAGCACACTTGCCGCAGCGCCCGCAGATGCCGGCTCCTCCCCCCGCTCGCAACACACTTCTCTCTCGTTTCCCCCTCTACACCGCCCGTAATGCTCGACCCCACGTCGAGTTGTAAAATATTTCGTTTCGTTTATCTGCGATGAAACTACCACAGAACCCAACCCACCTCCCGTGTCTCAGCGTTTCAAACAAATGTTTACTCGAGTAAACGCTACACCAAGTTTCGCGTCAAACCGTTTTTCCAGCACCCGCGTCAACGCCCCTTACAGCCGGATCAACGGCGCGCGCACCACTGCTGCTTCGCACCCCATCAGGGTTTCCTTCGGGGTGATGATTAATTTTTTCCCTTCACAAAGCTCTGTTCATCGGCTCGTCTCATCTCGCGACCGAGTGTCCCTCCTTTATTAATCCCTAACCACAGGCACATTTTACAGCGCCTCAGCACGTCCGTGCAGATGGCGCCACGCACTCTCCCAATGGAGAGAGAGGGCGTGCCGCTACTTCAAGTATCCGCGCGCCCTCCTTCTCCGTGGAAAGAGGGCGCTCGCTAGAGTTCAAAGCCCCGCGCTGGTGAGCAGCAATGCGTACGTGTGGCAAGGCTTTTACCATGAGAGGAAGAGCGGTGAGCGTGCCAACGGAAAGGCCCGGTGAGCATGGAGTTTCTTATAGACACACTAGAGGCGACTCTGGCGCTAGGGTCTATGGGAGCCGCAACCACTGCAACAGATGGCGCCTCAGTCAGCATGGGAATGAAGGGTAGTACACGAACTTTGTGTCTATGGGGGCTGCGACCACTTCAACACTGAAATGGCGCCTCAGCCAACATGGGAATGAAGGGTAGTATACCGATTTGCATACACTTCGTTCTTTCGGCTCCTTTTGACTTCGCGTGGCCTGGAGCCGATTTGCCGCAAAACCAAAATCTACAAATGTTCAGTATTTTCATTTCACCAAGCCTAACTCTTCAAGCTCACCCATTCTAATCGTTTCGCGAAGTTCACAATTATTCACTCTCTTATACACAACAAACGCAAAAACGCCATAGTAAGTGAAGCCACAAGATCGTCTGAAGCCGCAAGCGCGAAGATTAGGCAAATTCGTGTACTTCCCATCATTCCCGGGGTGTTTGTAAAATCGCAGTGCCACAGTTCCCTCTCATTAGTTTTGGGAAATTATATGCCGCAAAAGCCGGAGAGGACAAGGAATTTTTCCTTGGTATTCGTGGCCCGCCCGCAGTTCGTAGCGCATTTATTTAAACTCGATGCGTTTAAAAAAAAATACCGGAGCAGGTGGTTTAGAGGTTATTTAAGAGTGTCGTACTATTGGATATCGTTTAATGTAAATAGAAGATAGAATAAAAAAAAGAAAAGTTGACCGTCCCTGCTTAAAACATTACATTTGGCTAAGCGCTGCTGTCAGAATTTCTGATAAGGTTTCTGGGGCCAATGAAGCTTCATGTATTAAAAACAAGCGACACAAACGTATGCGTATAATAAAATCCGACGGCCAGTGCTTAATTGACAGTCTCTCTATCGTTTGACTGGCTGTGCGCATCTTGTGAGCTTGTGGGCGCCAGTCGTAATTGGGACAAATTATAACTCTCTAATAGTAAAGTGCATCGTATTCTAAATCGTTAAACATTTTTTTTTCTCAGAACACATACTCGAGCCGTGCATGCCGGATTTCGCAGTCTCAGAGTAAATCGCTTCGTATCAATTGGGCGTTGTTCTCGAGGCCGCTTCGCCTGCCTTCTCATTATTGCCAGTTCTTTCCGCCTCTGGCGCAACCGCTGCGAGGCGGTTGCAGCGGGCCGCCGCGCGTTTTTCCCGTTCCTAGAGCGATTGCATTCGGAGCTGCTATCTGTTTTGTAGGAGGAGCTCTCATTTCACGGTGACGAGGAATCCCTCCGGCGCTGGTCTTGCCCTTTTCTGTCGATCTGTGACGGATGGGTGAAACTTGCCATTCGGCCGGCCTCGTATTGGTAGGCTAATGTATCGATGCGTCGACAGAACTGCCATGCCAACATGCAAATACGCGAAATGTATGTACATATTCATGTTTTATTTGTGCCTCATGTTCACCGTGTAAAATGCATGTGTACCTGTCTTTCTGTGCCACATTTTTGTGTGGCTGTGTTTTTGTGAAACGCTGAATGTATATGTTCTTTCTACGCCATCTCATATTCATGTAAACGAAGTCTGTTATCATCATAGTTAATGCATGTCTAACAAAAAATGTTCTGTTGCAATGTCTTTGACGTCTGTGACAATTTTTTTCTAAACACACGAAATGGCGTTCAGCAGATGACACACGGTATCGACTCAGTGCGACGTAACAGTCGTTTTCGGCGTTTCTGCTGGTGTGACTGCTCTCCCATAGTTGAGTAGGAAGTACTCAAATTTACTAAACACTTTGTCTAAACCCACAGTATGGGTGCTTCATACCTCAAGTGAGTAGCCGCTCCGCACTTCATAAGCATTTTTTTTATGCGGCCTCCTCACGTGTGAGGCCCACTGGACGGCCTTCAACTCACCCATAGTAGAGTACCATGTACTCTAAATCATTAACCATTTTTTACTAAACATGCGTGATTCAACTTTGTCATTTGGGTGCGACTAGTTATGGATTGTGCGTGAACTCGTCCACGGCGTAATATTTATCGACACGGCATCATGAAATGTGAAATCCCCGGGACGGCTCTTTGCTCTCCCATAGTACCATGCAAGTACTCTAAATCGTTAACAACTTTTTATAAACACACAGATAAAGAATTCCTCTTGTAAAACTCCCATAGTAAAGTACACAGTACTCCGAATCGTCGAACATTTGTTCTAAACACACAGCCCTCTACTCCCCTACCCGGCACGCAGGCCTCGGTGACAGCGGCCAGAACCTCCGCCAATAAAAGCAGGCAAAGTGGTCTTGGCTCTTCGCAGCTTTTTCCGCCAGACGGATGACTTGTTGCTGCGAAGCAGGGTCCTAGCTCCGCAGCAGGGCTTTCCAGGCCTCTCTTTATTCGATTTAGTTTCTGGGAAGTCATCGCATTCCCAGGTTATGTGGTCGAGGCTATACCTCTCGCTCACCAGTGCTTGCACTTATCGCTTTTCCTATCGTCTGTGTGAACACGATTTATCCAGAATGGGTTAATAAAACGGCTTACAGGCGCCGTCGTGATCTCTAAAGATCAGAATTTTATGCGGAGGTGGCATCTGTCTCCTATGCAGCCGATAATTTTTCGACAATCTGCACATAATTTTGCAAATGCTCATCCGTGTTCCGGCAATCATGTGGCTCCATAGTCACCTGAACGCAGAAAGCTCGGGCTAACTTGTAGTGGGCTGCCTCGTAGCCAAAAACGGACGTTCTTCTGTTTAGCCTTCCACCGGCCAGAAAGAGCCATTGCCACTTTCGCAGAGAGCCCCGACCGTCGCGAAATTCCAGGTGGCCGTCTTGCGACCGCTAATAATGGAATCGGCTTCCGTTCGAACGCAAGCGAGCGCTATCGAAAGTTCTTCAGCCGTTTCCGTTTTGCGGCTTCTAATGGTGGCAGCCGATACGTCGACCATCCAGGCGACCGCCGCACATGATTTTCAACTTGCCGTACGTAACCAAACTGCTCTCCATCGAATGGAAGCGTCCTGTGCTCTCTTTTGCCTCCTCTCCTTGTTGAGTATAGAATTAATGTTTCGGGGTGGGGAGAATGATTATATTTTCTCGGCAGTCCTACGGCAGGTTTCATTTTCCTCGTGGTCCCTCCCCTGTTCGCATTTCGAAGATAGCGCTGCCCTCGGCTGTTCGGCTTGATTTGATGATGATGATGCTCAACCTTGGCTCATACCCACTCATGCATGGGGATTGCCAAGAATTTGTTATTCTCGCCGCCATGACGTGTGATCAGTGTTGTTTTTAGCGCAGTATTGTATCACCGTTTTTTTTTCTATCTACGAAAATATACATTTTCTTAATATGTATAACCGGCCCCAGTGTGGCCAAACCTCCAAACGTTTCCTCAAACTCGATACGGAATAAAGAAAATGCAGCCAGTTCTATCCCGCGAGAACATCCATAGCTAAACGTATTCGGCTGGTGAAACAATTTTATTTCTAAACGATAACGCCCGTTTGATGGCCGATCCCCCATAGTTGGTTGCGCCAGGAATTTAAGGACCCACCAACGAACCATCGGACAGCGAGGCTGCAATGATGGCTTCAGGTACAAGCGAATCCACATCATCATCATCATCATCATCATCATCATCATCATCATCCTCTTCATCATCATTTAAAGCATTGTAATTATTTATTATCATTTCGTTTGATTAACTTCTTAACCACCACCTCTGGTTGCATGACTATCGTGACGCCCACGATCACTAATGCTTCCAGCACTACTACTACTACTAGTACTGACGTATTTAGAGGGGGAGGGTCATGCCCCACCCCCTTCCCGAAAATTTTACATTTCGCATTTGTTTTGTTATACACGCTCGAACATACATACCCCATTCACTACTACTACTACTACTACTACTACTACTACTACTACTACTGCGACGACGACAGACAGATTCACTTTGAAAAACAAAGGGCCTACATAATACCCAAGAAAGAAAAGAAAAAATATGCGCATTTGATAAGCACGACAATGACAGATAGGACACACGTGGGGGCTTCCCTATGTAAGTGTAAGTGTCGCTATTGTTGCGACAGCGTCCGCTAACAAATCCCCCGCCTGACAAGTGTCGAGTCGATATGGGCAGATTAAGGACGTACTCGTACGTAGAATAGCACACCATGTTGATAGCGCCGTACTAATTTTAAATCGCGCACTTCCATTTTTGAAGACAGTGGCTATAGGCTATACAATGTGGCAACTGTAGGCAACAGAGTGGTCCTTTTACCAACCAATAGTGGTCTTTTTACCAACCAAGCTGTGGTGCTTGAGCGGGCGCATTTAGGCGGAGGCGATATGTTTGAGGCCCGTGTCACTGTTTTCCTCCGCAAGGTTACTAGAATAAACTGCAGCTCACGCATCTGTCCTTAGTTTTTATGATTTTAAACGCTTCAGTTACTTCACGCGTGCCTTCGATTGATCTCACAGATGCTGAAGTTTTATATCTAGAACATGCGTGATTACATGCTTGGTGTGGGTTGATAAGATCTCCAGTGCCTTCCTTTATGCTTACATATGCATAGCTTTAAATGCGGGGCATTTCTTAGCGAACTTCGGCGACTTTGAGCGTATCTCTATCACCCCCTTAACTTGGCGTGAGCCAAAATTAGCATGGCAGAATAAAATGGTTTGGCGAATATGACACGCTGGTCAAGACACGAATAATGTCACAATCCCGTCGCGTACGTTGTCAAACACTTCCCGCCAGACAGTGGCACATACACGCGGGCGGGCATGTACCGTTGTTATATATGCAGGTATGTGCCGCAGGTGATTTATACTCAGCATCTACCCAGGAAGGACAAGAACACACATGGGCAATTTTAACGCGCCAGCGTTAAGAAATACCCGACATCGGTATCGTCGACCCGACGAATGCAAAGAATAAATGTCAGGATCCCATCTGGAATCGAACCCATGGTGCCAATGAAGCATTTTACCGCAGAGCTAGGACAGGTCTCAGAACTACTTTACAAATAGACGGTAATCTTCGTGAAACGTGGTTGCAGTGCTGCCTACCCAATTTTATAAACATTACATATGCACTCCCCTTTGATACAGCCGTCACGTCTGGTTAGCGTCAATTGTGGTTAGTTGTCATGCGCTGAAGTTGATTTAGGTAGCAGTGTCCGGCGCTGACAAGCGCTGTTTGCACTTGCGCAACGATGCCAACTGGAACGTGCGTATTAGCAAGACTTAAAGCTGATATGAAGCGCTGATCCTCGCGAGCATCAGCGCTTCATATCAGCTTTTGGTCTTGCTAATACGCATGTTCCAGTTAACATCGTTGCGCAAGTGCAAACAACTGGTTATATAAGCATCTGCAACTCTTCAGCATATGTCTGTGCGTGCAACATCTGTACATATATTTAGCGTCATTTCATGACGTGTCGCTCAATAAAAAATTGCAACACGGTCACCTTCTCTCCGCATGCTTCGCATAACGTCAATTCCCAGGTACGTGGGATCTGCCGAATTTTTTTTTCCATCAATCTTTCAGTTGTTAGACAGCGCTTGTGTCGTGCATTTCCCCGTGTTTTTGTGTCTTTTGTTTTCGTTTTGCGCTGATTGTGATGAGTATGTTTTAACTAGCCCAATTTGCTACTTTACACCCTGTAGTATACCAACGGGTTCTATTTTTTTTCTTTTGCTGCCATATCTCTCTCTTTTTCTCGCCCATCATACCACGCCGGCAATATTGGCGCACGTGTTATGGGAGCCAAGCAGAAGATGAAGAGGGCAAAGAAAACGCGCACCGGTTAATGATGATGATTACGATGATTATGATGATGATGATAGTCTTCCTGGTGTTGCCACGCGGCATAAAGGCGTGTTTACAACATATAGAGCGACACGACACTGACACGACTCCGACGAAGACGGTCGGCCGACGACGACGCCTCGAAAGACATCATGTTGCCGTAGTGTAACATGATCCACATGATCGCAGACCGAAAATACCAGCAAAAAGCATCGGCAGACTTGTATTCGGCAGGTCGTCGAGCGAAAATTTTCCCATGTCTTGCTTCAAACGACCACTAAGGGGGAAATCTTCTGGAACATAATGCCCCTTCCGAGGCTTCCACAGCGTTTGAATAGGCATCTTACCCACCCTTCAGAAGTATTTGCATTGCTTCCCTTTTGTGTTTTCCCACCCCGTCCCTTGACGCTGTGGATTATGGCGGGGGCTGCGCCGCCTAGCCAAAGGGACAATGGCATGCAGAGCAGGGAGCATGACTGAAAATAAGGTGCAGGTGTGCAAATTTGGTCGGTGTCTCCCAGTGTGCATCCAGAGTGACTAGAGAATTAGCCAACGAAAGGCTGTGAGCACGACAAGGCACGGATGTTGTGTTCCAGAGACCATCGGCGGACTGTGTGTGGTCGCAGTGTACATAAGACGACGACAAGACAAAAGACACTCCCAAAGACAGGCGGCAGACCAAAATCGGTGTCGTGTCTCTAATGTAAACGCGTCTTAAGGGAAAGCTTAACAGATTCACCGTTAAAAAAAGTGATCGCGTATCTGCATGTTTCGCTGCAAATGTCGTCGGAAGACAATAGTCTTCTGCCAGCTGTTTTTTTTTTTTTCGTGCGTAGCGTCGCACTTTCAGCGTAGTCTAAGAAACACTATAGTCTTTACAAAAACGTACCTGTGTATTTTCTAGTAAAGGAACACACTACCTATAACTTACGCAACGATGTTTCGCCTAGGATATGCATAGTAATTGCCTTTTCACCGATTAAGTTGATAGGTATGAACGTAGCCGCCACTTCAACATGACTCGTCGTACAGCAAGTGCTTAAACTTTGGCCGGGTGGCTAAATCGTTTCGTTTGACAGACAGACAGACAGACCAAGATTTCTGCGTTCAGGTATCCCAAGATTGATTGATTGATTGATTGATTGATTTATATGTGTGGTTTAACGTCACAAAACCACCATATGATTACGAGAGACGGCGTAGTGGAGGGCTCCGAAAATTTCGACCACCTGGGGTTCTTTAACATGCACCCGAATCTGAGTACACCATCCCAAGAAAGACAGTCGTATTTAAACAAAATGAGTGGCTTTGCGTGTTAGAACCAGAGTCTAACTATGCGGGACAGCGCCTAAGGCGACCCCAAACACAACGGCGATTATTCAAAGGAGAATCCACACGTGATGCTGGCCCCGACAGCTAACACAGAAAGAGAAACAGTTCGGTGACCTATCTTATCGCCGCTCCCAGCATTTCCCCCTGACCAAAGCAACCCACCCCGTGACCCTCCATATCAGCTACGTGCAAATGCGGAAAAGAGAAAAAGCGTTCCGTCGCGTGAACAGTAGTTACCTCGTGACCTCGTGCCGCGAGCAGGAGCTAAACGGAGTGCAGACATCCGCACGTGATTGCAGATGTATGGATGAGAAGATTAAAGGCAAAACAACAACAACAAAAACAGGTGCGGCGCGACAAATCTGAATCTTGCTGAGGTATAATCGCCTAAAAAGAGGTCCTTTGGGAATCTGGGTATGGAAGTACCATAATCAGTTATTCTTTCTTTTGGCGCTTCTACGCTGGGCTACAGTCACCGAGATGTTTCATTCGCCATTAAGGAATTCATTAATCAGTCTAAAAGAATATCTAAGTGAATTATTCATTCTTTAAAGGTACATTACTAATGCCTCGTATTCAAACTCGTTCTATTAATTCCATTTTATACGAGTAATACAATAAAGAAAATACTGAAAAAAGTTGTTCACCTATTGATTGTAGTGCATACCCACTATGGGGGATTGGCCAAGAATCGAGTGGCTTTAAAAATTACTGTTCAGATTTGGAATGATGTAGGTATAATAGAAAGATTACCGATAGCCTAAGAAAGTTTGGTGCCTAATGTAATGCATACAATTATTTACATAAACGAATTTATTATTAGAATAGAGCAGTAATCTGATTTTTATAAGTATATAATTTCTCCCATGCACTACTCGGCCAACCCCCTGCATCGAGTATGAGACATGAGATGAGAAAACGATGAATAGACTAATAATTGGAGCTTAACGTCCCAAAACCATACAGACCTGGCTTCCTCACTTTTTCTCAATGTTACTATTGTAAACAATTAAGCAGAACCCATAAAGCACTTTCACAGCCTGCCACAGGGAATAAAAATTTAGGGCAATGATTTCCGACACCAGCTTTCCGAAAACATGGCCCCGAGCTTTCTGAAACAGTATTACTCTCCATAGGGGCGTCGGCACTGGGTAATTGAACAGGGACATACATGAAGCCATATATAAATTTAGATTGGCAGATCATGGGAGAGGCCCTTGCCCTGCAGTGGGTGTAGTTAGGTTGATGGTGATGATATAATTGTATAAAAAAATCAAAGCGGCCACCATGCTGGTATCACAAGTAGATACTCATTATTTTCTTCATTAGTGTATTTCATGTATTTTTGCTTTAATATTTTCCATCATTTTTATTTTCAAATTCTAATATTTCCATTTACCTAAAAAGTCTTTTTAGCCCTCCGCCCCCCTTTCTTTTCTAAAATCCCAATGCTGCTCGATTCATGGCCGATCCCCCGTGGTGGATTGAGCCACTCCCTTTGGGTCCAATCAACCACCCAACCAACCCAAAACGATTATATGATTATGATATACGTCGTTAGTGAAAGGGTCTTGAGTGAAGTTAGAGCGGAGGAGGAGGAGGAGATAGTGCTGAACGAAATGTCACCTAACGCTCACATGTGAAAGAAGCCCAATATTCCATCGATACGGTTAATTTCATTTACGAAAAGGGATTTGACGTCAGGATTCGCAAAACATGCCTGTCTCCTGAACATGGACGTATCCAAGAGGAAGAGGGGTCATTTGTTTCAATACGCCTCAACTGAGTCATATTACTGAAATCGCAAAAGCCGCTCGATCGGTTTCAGAGAACAATAAAATTACCCATGTTCGTTTTTTATTTTGATCTTTGATTTGAAGGCACGATTTTAATTTTTACTTTACAAAAAATGAAACTTACAATTAAAAAAAAAGAGCCGCCATAGCAAGATGAGCCTGCCTCAATGTGATTTGTCTGAACTTACGTCACTGCATTTTTGGTACTAAGGACAGCCGTAGTCGCAAATTATTTACTTACTCGAGAATAGTGAAGCATATTGAAAATTTTCCCGCTTTATATAGATATGCGGTTGTACACATGCAGGACCGAAGCTAGAACTATTTTTTTGGGGGGGGGGAGGCGGGCGGTTCAACCATACGTTCGTGCGTGCGTTATTTTGTGAGTGTGCGTGTACATATGCGCAAGCAAAATGGCAAAACATCGGTATACACCCAGGCCACGACACGTGCATTTTCATTTACAGGGCAGTGAGGTACGATCTATTGCTCAGAGAAGCGAACGCACGATGCCTCATCTATTTTGTTAGGCATATTCACAGTCGTACAAATAACACTTGTTGAGATTTCACATTCGAAAACTACGACGCGATTCTGAGGGAAGTCGGAGTAGAGGGATTCGGAAATTTCGACCGCTTGGAGCTCTTTGACACGCACCTAAAACCTAGACACACTCGCCCCGGTCATTTCCATCGAATTGCGACCACCGCGGCCGGGATTCGATCCCGCGACCTCCGGATCAACAGTCGAGCCCCATAACTACACCGCTACACGCGGGATATTTCCAAGGTTGTTCAGCTTCAGAAATTATCGACTGGCCCCGTGTTTCTTTTTGTGTTTGCAGTGGCTTTAGGCGTACCGTGTGTTTTCTACATTTTGCGCAGCGCAAAAAAAAAAAGCGAGCAGTTACAGCGTAACTACGGTAGGAAGAAACATGGACAGGAAAGAGCGCTATTGTCTTTCTATATAGGCCTACTATGTTTTCTACTAGCGTGTAAATAGAATCGGTGCGTTTAACATTCGGCCTCGTCATTTCGTTCTCGTAGACTGTTGTCCGGAGATCCGCGACAAAAATATGTGGTCTTATACAGAGTCGACATAGATTTTTTTTCTCTCTTGATAAGCCCTAGAAACGTAATCATTTGCCGAGCAAAATTTTCGTTATTACCATGCGTGTTTGTATAAAAAAAGAAACTCCTAAGATAAGGCTGTTTTAAACTTGTTCGCCTGCTGTTAAAAATAACAGACAAAACGAACACAAAAAGGGGGAGCCCACACAAGAAACAGGTAGAGCCGGGTAAACAAAGAGTACTTTAGTCGGCACAGTATCGATGTGCAGTCAAAAAAACACGCGATATGGCCGACGGTCCTCCAATGGCAAAAGCCTAGATACAAAAAATAAAACATGTACGTCTTTTTCTGACTGACCTGTACGCTTTGGTGTACAATATAGCGGTATGCACAAGCTGCGTCAAAGTGATTTAGCAACCACAGTACAACAACAACAACAACAACAACAACAACAACAACAACAACAAACTGATGGTGAAAGAAAGCAGCAAGTCGTCACGAGGTAGGCAAGAAAAAAAATTTAGGCAGTTTCACGCCTGTGGAATCGGAGTAAACAGCAGAGCTCGAAAAAACAAGCGCGCAAGCCTGACGAGCACAGGTTGCTGTCTTTATCTTTCAATTCTTTTTCTATTCTATGAATATTTTTGTTTATTTCATTATGTCGATATTTGTGCGTCTTCTTTCTCTATTTCTATGTAGACCGCTTTCCTCTTCCTACCTCATAAACTTCACTTCCATCTTGCACCATGGGAGTTGTTTGGCACATACCTACTTTCAGTGGCACATACTCGCAGAGCTTCTTGTTGAAACGGCACTGACACGAAAATTTTCCTTTTTTTTTGTCAAATGAAAGGCCAAGTCCTCAAGAGGTTAAACAATGTACTGCAAGTCGTGAGTGCAACTTGGGAAAGTAATTACAACATGTTTTTTGGAATCTAGTTTAGGTTACTATAGCGTACCCTGATGTCACAACACGGTATGAGCTTCTCGCCACGTGCCAAAACGTCAGTTACCACGTGCTCACGCAAGATATCATGGAATTTCCACGGCCAATCCGCACCACGGCTCTGTTGGTGACGCACAAGCGGCCGTTTCGGAAGCTAAGGCGTCATCAAAACTAGCCAGACTGCCACGCGAAGTCACCAGAATTACTGAAGCACAACGCTTCTGTAGCCTGACCTCGGGTTGGTGTCGATGTCGGTAGCTGCGCCACGGAAAAATTTACCTTAATATCAAAATAAAATATCGTACCGTAATTCGCTGAGCCTCATACTAGAGCCGTCTCTTTACACAGGAGATTTGTATGGCAATGTACCTCCGAAAAATAGTGTCATACCCTCTAACGACACTAGCCTTACCTACCTCACTACCTTACCACGACACTGCCACGCTTAAACAGCTTCGGTACTACCACGGCGCTGAACCATCAACAAGTTTACTGGAAAGCATTTGACACACTTATATGCTCAGAACTAGGTCATTACCGAAGATGTTTTGCCATGGCGTATGCACCTGTCGGCATCCACCTCAGTGCTCTCAACTCGACCGGTCTAAACCCTGATCAAGGAAATCGTTATTATCGAGGTTTTAAAATAGACGCTTATGTATCGTTAGCCGAAAATTCTGACAACTGTCTTCAACATGAATGCACAATAAAAATATCCCAGTAATAACATAACAGTAATAACATAATAATAATTAATGGGTTTAACGTTCCAAAACCACCCTATATTTATGAGACGCCATAGTGGAGGTCTCCGGAAATAACATTCGCTAAAATATACCGAACCAAATAAACAAAAGGTACCGCGAATCGCATGACCTCGACATTGCGTGGCGTCATCAATGAAGTCATCTTGCGGCGTCATCACCACGTGACAAGATTGTTGCACGATTTGTGACATCACGACGTAACCAATAGCGAGGACCTGTGACTTCGTGCCACGGCATCACACCAATGACGTCATCACGTGAGAAAACCTCTTGTTCAGATGTAGACCATGGGCCCGGCCTTCGTCACAATGAAACAAAACACTAAATAAATAAATACGACACGCGCAATAACATCGTGGCAGAAATTCCTTGAAGTCGTGGTCACATCATCCGGCACGTCATTACCGCAATTCGGCCACTACACTTACTCGCGTCGAGATACACGGTGGCGACATTGAATGCATAATCAGCGGCGATTTGTGTCCGGCATGAGAATCCACGTACGGCACGCATGCCCATTTATCGCAGTTTGGGGCCTTACCGTTTTGTTCTCATACTTCTCACCATGTATACTTGGGCTTGTATTCTCGCCCATTACAATAATTGAACCACGAAGGACGAGGTTATGGGCTCGACTCCCTGCCACAGCATCCGCACTTCAATGTAGGCTGATTGCAAAAACAATTGTTTTCGCGAAACCAAAATGACGATGAAAAACGTGCGCTAGCAGTTTCTTTCAGTTCTATTCGTGCTCGTCAAAGCTGGCTTGCCTGCACTAAGAGATATTGTGCGGGAAAGTTGGCTTTACGTACTCCTTTCGTTTCTGAATGCGCGGATGTACCAGTACTTTGCGGGGATAGAAAAAATATCCCTCGTAGTCCTTAAGAACCCGCAAATACAAATGGCTGGCGGATATTAACAAGTGCACCCAGCTATGTGAGAACGCGATTGTCTTCTTTTACATTCAGAAACAACGTCAAAAGAGTCAAGCAGGCGGAGCTGTACGATTGGAAGAAAAAACAAAAACAAGAACTTGTGTGTACAATATACACCATAATCACGACTGACGTGGACAGAATTTCACTTCGCTGAATGCAACATTGCCAGTTGGAGGCAAGAAACTGCCTACAAATACCGAAAAAAAGAACATTACATGAATAACGCTGTCCCGCAATCGAAAACATGGCGTAGCGTTCGCACGTGTTTCTATGAGAATCAGCAGAGTATGACCAGGTGAAAATAACACTAAAACGAAAAACAAAAGGCTTTCGCCACTTAGTTATCTAGAGAAGAAATAAGAAAGCCCGCGTTTCACGAGTACAAACCACTATCAGACAACGAGTCACGTTGTGGCAATCCACGCACGATAAGCTTTGACCACCTGGTGTTCTTATATATACGCTCACCCAAAACCTACACGAGCACGTTTGATTTTTACTTAGTTTCAATCAAAATGTGACCACCGTGACTGCAATACAATACATAGAGCTCAACAGCACATGCGGAATATCCTCGGGGCTACCACTGCAGGCGTTTGACGTCTATCAACTCAGATGCTCCGTTTCGAGAAATACTCAAAATTCACCGCAAAATGCCGTCGTATAGTTCTAGTTCGAGCTAATCCCTACCACGTGCTTTTACAGTGCGAAAACACTTAAACTAGAACATCTATCCATGTGGTTGCACATCTTGAGTACATACACACTGATCAAAACTTGTGCAGAGCCTTCAGTTTCTGTAGCATAGCATGGTTAGAATTTGAGTACTGCCTACCGGGAATTATGCTATCTGAGCATAGAAAGTTATTCTTAACAATCGACTGCCGGTTGGCGTGCCATTCTGTCACGTTCACTCCAGTTACGAAATTCAGTCATTATCCCACTACAGTGTTCATTTACCAAAGTCATTCATTATGACTTAACGAAGTGACGTTAATCATATCATCGGAGGTCATCCATGCAAGTTCCTCACGTATGCCGCGGTTAAGAGACTTGGTGAGCAGTACATTAACGTGACCAACTGAATGTAACGCTTTGTCAATACGAGAGGTAAAACGAACGAAAAAAAAAGAAATCCAAATTTTCGCCAAGCCTACAGAGTATTGGCTGGTCCATATAGCATTTATCGCACAATAACACAATTTGTACAATATTTACAACCACGCTGGAAGACGTCATTGGAAATATCTGCTAACTATGGCTGCGTATGGTAGCATTTGCTTTAGTGGCGATAGTTTGCATAGATTTGATTTGCATACACATCTATAGAAGGACACATAAGAAAGATGGAGAGAGCGAGCTGGCAGCTGCCACTTGGAGGGGCAGAACGCCAGCTCACTCTTTCAGGAAGAAGGAAGAGATAGAGAAATAGAAATGAGGAGAGATAGGGAAAGAAGAAAGCGAATAACTAAAAATAAAGTGTTAGACAAACAGTGGCGAGAGATAAGTGCGCCATGGCTGCCGTATTCCCTCGAATAATACTGGCACTAAACCTTACTTCAGGCTAGCAAGGTGATTAGCGGTAATTATGAAAGTAATGACGGGGAATTTTCCATATGTTTACCCTGATACCGCAACTTACTTTTACTGCGTTAGTGATAACGATCGCATGTTCATCGATAAAGAAGACGTCAGCAGGCGTAGCTATTTATAGCAATATTTTTTCGGACACGCCTTTCAACGTACCGGCGCAAATTGTGTAAGCTGCACACATGCGTCTCGACAGTGATGTGTAGTTAAGATTACTCGGGTTTTACGTCCGAAAACCCCGATATGATTATAAAAGACGCCGTTGTGGAGGGCCCCGTTAATTTCTACCTCGTGGGGTTTTTCAACGTGCACCTCAACCTATGAACGTAGTACACGGGCCTCCAGAATTTTCCTGCCATCGATAATGTGGCCGCCACGGCCAGGATTCGTTGATTCGTCCCGCGACCTGCGGGTGAGCAGTAGAGCCTAAACTATACTGGACCACCGTGACGGGTGTGCGTGTAGTGAAGGTAACTAGAAGTCGATATGAAGGTACAGCTAGTACTCACTTATTTAAACGCGTCGTCAAATGTTTTCGGGAAACGACCTGCTGCGCGCAATTTCTCGACATAACCACATCATGTCGCGACAAATTCGGTCTCTAAAGATAACGTTAGCGTTGGTGTACGCGTTCGATTAAAGATTACGTCGATACAATCCTGAACTGAAGTTGGTGGAAATGAAAATGTACGCGCTACTGAGCCCTAAATTGTCCCGTTTCGATCTGTGAGCATATTGCACATGAACAGAAGCACCGTACGCGTCATTTCAGAAACTAACGAGCACACTACTTACCTGTTTCGGGAAGAACGGCGCCTGCAGCGAAAAGCTCATGGCGGCGCAGAAGTTGCCAAAGTAGATGAGCACGATGATGAGCCACTGCTTCCTGGTGATTTGGGGCAGACTGGTGGAATCGGTCTTGCTGAACCAAGCCCTGCTGGGCGCCGAATGTTGGACGAGGATCTCCTCCTGGATGTTGGGCGTTGCCACGGCCGTGTAGCTGCTCCAGAACGCCGCCTCCTTGGAATCCATGCTCTGACCGGACGTGGGTGGTTCTTTCATTGATCCACGGCACTTAAAAATCCCTTGGGTAGCTATAGCGTTAAGACCTGTCTGTTGCGTCCTGCCTAAGTGTCGTCCGGATCAGCAAGTCACGTGGAAATTACTGCAGCACTTGCGGAATGTCGTCCGCTGCGAGACGACTAGGAGTCTTCTTCTGAAAGCCACTTTTTGTATGTCTGCAAGTCGTCTAGCAAACCACGATGTTCACAACCGCTGAAGCTGTTCCGATGCGTCTTAGCATGAACGATCGGCGACAGAGAACTATTCGAGGGCACCGGTTATGGACGGACGTTTAGAAAATCCAACAACCATATCGGACACCGAGTCAACCGTGTTGTTCCCGCGATTCTAGACGCGCCAAAGGCAACTGCACTCGGTACGAAATGTAGAGCCACAGTCAGACCATCTTTCAACTTGGGACTTGCTGAAGTTCCTTGGCCGAACCGGCATGCACCGGTGTACACTTTAATTGCGTGCGCAAGTGCTATCTACTACAAGCGGGATACGCAGCGAAGTAACGAACTCGTTTGACAGGTTTTCCGCAATCACTCATTCCGCCGGCCGGCGAAAGTTCCTTGTCAAGCGTTGAACATACCAAGGCCGCGTTCCGCCAAGTTGCGCCCAGCAGGTCAAAGATTCGATTCCTCGAGCGCTCCGCTGCGATGTCCTCCCGAAACAGGTCTACGCATTTCCAGTGCACGCGTTCGCCACACCGTAAGGCACCACAATGACAGCCACCGACTGGCTTGCCAACAGCTTCGGCGATATCTCGCTGCGTTCGACGGGACCGGATGCAATCTCATGCTGGGCCGTGTATCTGGGAGGGAGGTAGAAAGGGGGAGTTGAACAGCAAGCTACCCTGTTATCAGGAAGAAACAAAAGACGCCCGGCACCGAGGAATCTGTTTCTCCCGCGGCTGCCGGACGAATGTTTGATCCGTTCCTGCAGTTGCGTTACGGCGGTGAACGAAAGAAGCAAACCGCCTCCTTCGCTTCGATATACGCCTCGACCGATTCCACACTGACGGGAAGGCCGGAGCGCAAAGTGCACCCGTGCGACAGATTAGGAAAAAACAAAACAAAAAAGACAAGCTAGCCGGATGACGCGAGCACTGCAGAGCAACCGTCGCAGACAAGCAGGCGATTTGTAATCTCTGACGACGCGTAGCACAAGGGAACACCGCAGGTGTCTTTATCTTACTGTTGTCATGTAGCACTCATTCACCACGCAGGCACATGTCGGTCAAGCAACTGATGCGCCAAGAAACCCGATAATAAAGAAACATCTGACCACTTTTTTCCCTTTATTGTTGGCTGCGAAGGGGAGGGGGGGATCTTTCGTGGCGTTGAAAGTTTCGAGAAAAGATTGCTTCGCGTTTCGTCGGCTAAAAGTCACGCGACTCTCAGCTAACTTAATGAATTGCTAGTTTTATGACTTGGAGACCCGTGGAACCACAGTACCCTGCCTGATCCCGATCGGAGTTCATTATTAGAATTTTAGAATGTGGTACGCACTTTGAATTGCTTGCTTGAGTACGCACGTATAGAATTCGTGCACGTAGGACGCCTGCACTTGTCCGGGTGGGCACCCGATGACATGTTTCTATGTCAGATTCCTGAACAGGCCCACTAATAGACTCACCGATTTTGAAAGGATACTCAGAACGATAGCATGCGCAGTGGCAACAAGCGCATAGCGATCGAATTCCGAAACGAAGTGGGTGCCTCTGCCTGTCAGTGCTAACGACACTCATTCTGGTATTCATGCATGCACGTATGCGCCTAGCACTTGTTATCCGATTGGATACAGCTGTCTTCGTCGGACTAGTTACTGTATATGCTACATATACAGTAATGCTACGTCTGACTATGCCGGGACTCTGGATATAATCAAGCTGATGACTAAAGCTCCACCTACAAAAAGCCTAAACTGCTGGTGTCTTTCGAGATTTGGAACAGTTCCCGAGAGACGCCCATGGTGTAAGTCCTCCTCCGCCATAATGTCACAGAAACGTGCGAACGTTACAGGTTGGTGCATTCGCGCGGATCATCCATTTCACTTGGAAAGCGTGTGTCTGCCGCTTGATCGTTGCTTTGAAGTGATTTACGGTACCTTGCGAGAGATTTAAGTTAGCATACGCAATCGCAAAATTGTGGGGCTTGGAGTAGATACCCTTTGACATCTTTCGTTTGGTCGCGTACAAATCCTGGGAGAACAGAAAAAGAAACGAGTCAGAATAAAACTTGCGAGTTTGGCTTCATTCACTAAGCGTCCCACGTAGGGTCGCAACGTCTAAACTTAGTTCGAAGGAACCTTCCGAAATATCGGCCATATTTTGTTTTGTTCTGCACCATCCCCTCCTACCCCGTCTGCGCATGCACCTTTGACCACCTTCCAAGTGGTCACTGAATTCTTGCGATTGTAAGCGCACACTAAAATTCGGTGTATGTGCCATTTTACTCAGGCATAGGAACGAAGAAAAGCGTCTGATATTACAAGCAGATACTCACATATATCAGTTGTAATGGAAATGTAGTGAATATACGGGAGTCGGCTCGGTCGATCTGGGCGAACCAGCAGTGAATCGCGACAAGGGCGCGCGAAGGAAGACCGTCTGCAGGCGCAGAAACGCATGCGCGAGCAGCTGTGTAATGCATAAAAGAACGGCCGTTGACAACCCGTCCTGTCGCATTGCCAGTGGAGGCTATAACTATTGCACCCGCGCCGATCGGGCGTACGTGCTTGTCGTTCCAGTCTCCATATATCTCTGGCAGCTGTATCAAGCCCTGCACACGGCGTAAAGACAGGCAAGTGTCTTTACCTCGTGTGCATGACACCCCCGCAGTTTAGCTGCTGCTGTGTACATAAAGTTGTGCCTGCGCGCCGTAACCTCCATTACGCGTCGTTCCAACCAGACAGGTCAAGCCTAAGCTATGAAAAGCTCGTGAAACTGCCCCGTGCTTCAACGAGAAAGCTTGTATCTTCGGCCACTCTTTGAGGTGGGCCCCACACACGCCTCACCGTGGCAAGGCCATTAACTTTCGTTAGCTGTAAAACTGGTTCGTTGTAAACCTGATTGGCCACATGGGCGCAATAGTTGCATTCGATTTCGTAAGACACTTGCCTTTGACCACATTGGGTCGTCTCCATGGCGCAAGCGGAAAGGGCTGGTTGGAATGCTGAAGCGTATACCTGTACCTAACACTAGGCAGGCAACAGCTAACAGTCGTCTTGTTCCGCTTGCGACAAGGATGTCGGCCCGTTCCACATGTCATTCCTTCACGACTATAATATCACGCCGAAACGCACACGGGCGCGAAGTGTGAAAGTAAATGGTATCCCGAATGTTAGTTTCACACCTTCAGGTCGGCACGGAAGAGTGGACGTAGCCTTCGGTCCGTAGTGCGGCCAGCGCGCTGCGCCTAGAGTCATCATCATCATCAGCCTGACTACGTCCACTGCAGGACAAGGGCCTCTCCCATGATCCGCCAGTCAACACGGTACCGTGCTTGCTGTTGCCTTTATACCCGTAAACTTTGTCTCTCCCTAACCCACTTACCTTCTCTGAGAAATCCAGTCAGTTATCATGAATGACCAGCGGTTATCCTGCCTATACGCGCTACATGCCCGGCGCATGTCCATTTCTTCTTGATTTCAACTACGATATCCATAGCCTCGAATTGTTCCCTGATCCACTCTGCTTTTTTCTTGCCTCTAAAGGTTACACCTATCACTTTACTTCCCATCGCTCCTTGCATCATCCTCAATTTAAGCTGAACCCTCTTCGTAAGCCTCCAGGTTTCTGCTCCGTAGGTAGGTACCGGCTGGAGTATGTGTCCCTTATTTTTACTGCGATAGCAATTATATGAACACTCTCGGCTGGATTTCGCCGCCAGCGTCACCGTCACTCACCGTATGTTGTGTTACGCCAGGGAGTCCACACCGAACGTCAATGCCTCTGCAAAGGCAATCTGTGCCAAGGCCAGCGATCGAGCCCGCCTGACGCGATCAACTCAACGACGTCATCAAGCGGCGGCGCCGGTCTGTCACGCAACGCACAGCGAGCTCCCTCACCCCACAAGCCCGATGAAGCAATCGGCGCCTTCCAGTCTGGCGAGTCTTACGCAATGCGTGGCAACATCCCTCGTCCTTGGGTGCAACCACGCGCAGCGGCGGGTCCCCGTTGGAGGATTCTGACATCACGGCTAGCGGCGCTTCTGGTTGGACGTAGGTGACTCAAAAGATCCACGCGGTGCCTATAAAAAAAGCCCAGCGGCGCGTCGCCATGCAGTTGACCTAAGCGGCAGAGAGAAGCCGACGTATGTGTCAGAGGAGACCTCTAGTTGGTTGGAGCCCTTTCGCTGTCGCGGGGCCGGTGTCCTTGTAAGCGGCGAGTTTCGTGGCGCCCTTCGTAACCTCGTCGGCGGTGCGCTTCGTAACAGTATATACATATCTATATATATGAAAACGCAAGAATCAAACATAATTCCAGAAGAAGACTCCAGTGCGCGGAAATCAAACGTGGGGCCTCTTGAGATGTGCGTGCGAGGCGTTTTACCACTGAGCTACGAAGGAGCACCTCCTATAACGTTCAAACGGCAAGATATTTATATCTACTACTTACTTCTGGTGACGGGCATCTCGGGTGGAACTATCGTGTCTTCAGCATGACCAGCTAGATGACGCAATAAGCGCGCGTCGCCACATCGTCTACGACGCGGCGGCGCGCGCTATCAGTCTCCCGCGCGTACTTTGCCCCGCGGAGAAAAGGCAGGGTGGACGCTCACGCGTGCGCTTATCTAGCGGCGGGGACAATCGTACGTCTTGTCTGGCCTTGGGCTTTCACCAGAACGATTCTGTTGTAGTTACGGGGCGCACAAAGGTCACTGCAATCATTGCACAGTCTCCGTTAGCGAAAAGGGCGCAGCTTTTCAGACACAGCAAAGTAACAATTAACTAAGACGCTTATTCGCGTTTATCTGTACCTGTGAGTACGTTTCGTGCGTCATTTGTGCGTGAGAATGGCAGGGGCACATTTCGATCTGCTTGTCAATTTGTTGCTATCGCGTTCATTGCTTTGCCTTTGTGGCAAAGCTGTGACTTTTTCATGAGGTGCCTTTCCAAAAGTCTCGAGAAATCGGCGAATACCTTAAGCTTTGTCAGCGGGGTAGAAGTGATGGTCGCATATTTCTTTTTTCCAGAGATCCTTACATTTTTCACTGGTCATCTTGCTCAGTCTCTCGAGTGGTTCATGAAGGCCACATGTGCAAAGCAGCGTCAATTTTTAAAAAAGCAGTGTAAATTGGGTATTAAAACTAAATAAGCTCCTTATGGCTGTTATGCACTAACTTTGAAATTCGGAGCTGACATGCACAGTTCGTTCTTTGTGCTTGCTATAGAGATAAGGCAGCTTACTGCTCTTCAAGGCAGGACCGACTGCCCTTATATATATTTATTGCACTTGGTATGCTCCCTTTCCCGTGTTAACTCCTCTATTGAACATTTATAGCAGATCCAGTTGCTTTAAGGTATTTTTGATTATAGCAAATAAAACAATGATTTTACATTGATGCACTCGGTCTATTTCCTTTTGTGAAAGAAACGATCACAGCATTTCCGTACATAATGCTACCGTAGGCAGTTATATATATTATTGCTTACAATAAATTAGTTGCTTGCAATGTCTATTTGGCAAAAAATAAAATACAATTTATGTAGCCTATGTGGTGCATCTCTCGACATGTTTCGGCACACGCTTTTGTTACAGGTGCTGTTCGACATCTTGCGTATCAACCCTTTTGAAGAATTACTGGTGGCATAGATAATACGTTGCTTGGACTGAACCCTTATGTGCACATGTTGATTTCATCATCACCAGCCTCACTGCAGCAGGGCACAGGCTAGTTGTGTAGCCGTACGTGTGCCACCGGGCCCATGCCCTCCCCCCCATTTGTTTTTGTTTTTGACCCCGAAATGCTCGACCACATTTGCCTACCCCTCCCCCCGTTCGGATAAAGGTGATGACATCCATATACACGGACAGTTAGACGCAGTGTACGAATGGTTCATCAAAATGGCGCGGCAACAGTGTTGCCCCCAAGCATATAAAGGCTAGGATATGTTTTGCCGCTGCTTCACTGAGAGGCACCTAAAGAGAAAAAAAATTTCTCTCCATGGATATATCAACTTCCACGATACCAAAAACCTTACTCTTGATGCGCAAAGATGTACCAGGCCATCGTGCATGTCATTGATTTTGCCAGCGTCTTCAAAGGCCACAATGATAAAGATGAATTTAATAACATTTTAAATGTGACATCGCAGTTTCCATGTGCTTTCTGTTAGGCCGGCATGACCAAAAAATAGAACTTAAAAACAACACAAGAGATGCATGTAACAAGCAAAAATATAGGTTTATTGCTATTTAAAATGTCGTCCAGCGCGGCCATAACATACTACAATATAAATGCATTGAACGTGTAAAACACAGATAATAATATGCTGCCTGCAGATAGAAACGGAATGCATGTAAAGAAAGGGCCCATGCCCAGCATGCCATTTGTAGTCAATAGGAAACAAAAGAAATACCTGTTCAAATGCTTCTTAGGAGTTCTCCCAACATCATGTGTACATTAGAAAACCACCTTTCGGTCAATAAATTATACAAGTACAGTCAAACTTTTTTCATGATGAAACACCCATTAACCACGTGCTTCTCCAACACAATATGCACTCACTAGTTTGCCAAATGTCATGAAGTTTTGCAGGAAGAAAATGTAGCTAGAAAACCAATTACTAGTTGAAGTTTCATGTTCTCAAGAACAAAAAAACAACATTGTGATGTGTACTAAGTGCGCACACTAGAATATATTTAAGTAGTGCACGTGAGTTTTTTCAGCAGTTTTCACTTTAACAGTTCTTGAAATTTAAAAATATATAGTCCCAAGGGGGTTCACACTAACATCAACTGATTCAGGTCTAACTATGTAAAGAAGCGTTTATATTCAAAGCATACAAGATTGATGGATATGTGGGGTTTAACGTCCCAATCCAAGCGTACAAAACGGATTCATTACATCCAAATTCGAGATATCAAGAGTCGGCTGCGAACTGCACAATATCACATGTCGCTTGTCTTCAACATTCCTTCAAGGATAGTAACTAGACACTCATGTTCATAGCAGTGACGCCGTCATCGAAATGAACACACCGGCTCTGCACTGAAAACTGGTTCCGCATGCGCCACTGCGAAGCCGACGAGGAAAATTTGCAGGTAGTAGCATCACCGTTCCTTCCGAGTTTGCTCAGCTTTCGTTTCTTTTAAGGTTGGGCGGGTTCTGTTCGTCCCAGACGCTGACTCCGTCACAGGCACAGATTCTCTTTGGGTTTTGGGCGACGCCGGATGCTCTTGCGATGATGCCGCAGGCGAGTCTGTGGAGGAACATAATTACACCATTTATGTTTCGAAGAAAGGTTACGATGTATTTGCTCCATTATTAACACAATCGCACTTGCATCAAGCCACAATGGAACTGATCCAACAGACGAGCTTTATTGAACCAATAGGTGGATGCTTCGTTGGTTCCATTTGTAGTCGTGAAGGAGAAAGACAAAGGCTGGCTTCATGCTAAGCGCGAGTTCTGATCTTACTTAGCAACGGGCACTAGCGCTGTGAGCGCCAAGCTTGTTTTACTTTCTCGCTGTACCGCCTGTCAGCCTGCTACCAGACGTTGTTAATAAACCCCCTTTCAATGTGGTGGAAATGCTAGGTCGTTAAATTTGTAACCTCAAAGCAGGAACCTGCTTACCGCACTGACAATGCCTAATCAGACCATTAGCAATACCACCACCTTTCGTATTGGGCCACAATAGATGCTGCATAAAAGAGTTTACACAAAATGAGATATAATAAGGTCATGAGAAAGCAAAGTAACGTAAGGACGCACGCACACACCGAGGCAGAACAAATGACAAAAAATTACAGGATGCAAGACTTAAAAAAAAAAAAACTGAATTTCCCCTAGGCACGCGACATAGCCTCTAAATAGTAGCGACAGCCAGTCACGATTCTTGAGACTATATGAAGGTATCCAATAAATTTGATGTACCACGTCTCTCACCGGACAAAAATCGACATTCTGTCACAAAAACATGTCCACTATAACGTTCTGTCACATGGTGTACAGCTGCGACCGTCTGTGTAGAACGCTTGAGCAGCCGGTTTTTGCTCTGCAGGCCGAAACCCTGAAGCAGTTTTGGGCTCTGAAGGAGTGCATCAGGAGCATGCACGGCCTAGTTGTCAGGCTGACCCCGTCAGAGCCTGATACTGCCCCAAAGTTTCGCCCCGCAAAGCAAAAACCGGCTGTTTGCGTGCTCTACACAGACGTGGCCGCGGCTGTACATATTCCAGGAAACTAGAAACACAAATCTCTTCATAGCACGACAAAAGCATGGGTGTAAGGTGAACGCGTGTGGAGTGCAATGAAAAGCTTTGTGGTTATTTTTAATAGCAAGAAAGTATGGGTGCCTGGCAAGGCAGGTAAAGACAACAAGCAATGGCCTCGAAGATCTAGCAGTCGTTCTCTAGTACAAGCAAAAATGTCATTCCAACAGTGAGCTAGTTCTTTAATGCCACAGGAAAACAAATACAACAAAGAAAACACAAAACAACGTCAGATTCCCTTGTTTTCTATTCCATCTGTAATACTGGTTTTCAATTTCTCAAGGACACTCAAAGCTCCCAGATGTCACTACTGTCTTTCAGAAGCACGGAGCAGCACAACAGCCTTAATGGGTCAACACTCCATTTATGAACTCTCTTTGCTTTCTTTCCTAACAGGATTGCCCTAAAGCGTGCCCGTTGAGACTCGGCATGTTCGATCAAAATCAGCGATTCCTGGAGGCTTTTAAATGACGCACACTTCAGAAGATTTCAGCCTGCTAAGTGCCGGTGGGCCTGGTGTACTAAGCTGTTGTTCGCACTCAAGCAAGAGGATCTCAATTCAGTTGCCTTCCACCACTTTGCACAATGCTCTCTACTCAATTCTATCCTTCCTAAATGCTCTGCAGCCCACACTTTTACAAGAGCAATAAGGACGAAAAAAAAAAAAAACCTGTGGACACTTAACATCCACTGTGATAGACCACAAGGAAGCCATGCGACAGCCTGTGAATTCTCGAGCCTTCAACAAGCTACTGTCCAATCTCATCTTGCCTGCTTTCATATCTTAGCTCAGCAAATGTGAAAGTGGCAGAAGATATCTAAGCCACTTACCCGCACTCCACCGCCCCATTTTGTGATCCACAGACAACTCCGGCTACTCCTGACTTTCACCTTCAATGACTGATCAGTTGCCTGGTTCATTCGTTCACTCAATCATTCAGTTTACGCAAGTCTTTCGAAACGTACCTAGAGCAGTCTTTGTCTCCAGTGTGGGACTCATTTGAGGACTCCGAACAGACAACCAAGGACCTGCCAATGATGTCCCACACCTTCACGATGTCATTGGTTCTTCGAAAGACACTCCGGCCGTTGTTGTCAACATCTATTTCACCGAGACTGCCATATCTCTGAAAGAGAGAAGCGAACTGAAGCATTTGTCAAACGAGATACCCAGCCACAGTTGCATGTGAGTATTGCTTTGGAGCTCTTTTCCTCTTGTACTTTTGCTTTTGCGAATTTTGCCCACTACTTTGTATTTATTTACTGTAAGCTCTTGACACTGACGCCCCACCTTGTCACATTTCTGCACAAGTACTACTGTGGCATATTTTATTGATACTCTTGTTTCATTTAGTGCATAGCATAATACTTATAGTAGCAGACTCTCGGTAAATAGAAATCTGTTAAACGGAACAGATACTTAAATAGAACAAGTGCATTTGACAAGACTGGTTTCGTTCTTGCATTCTGCACCCCTGGTAATTTCCCAGTAAACAGAACATAATTTTCTGGTCCCTTCGTTTGCTATACTTCATATTTTCACACTGTGCCTCTCCTGCTTTACCTTGAGAAAAAACGTAAGTAGACATAGCAGTGAACCTAAATGAACCAATATTATGTTTGACTGTTGTTTGTGACCCCAGTCAGCAAAACTGCAGAACATTTTATATTATTTTTAGTTATATCAGTATAAGCTTCAAACATTACAAGCAGGCTGCAGAAATAACAAACTTCTGCCCTAATCTCTCAGTTCACAGGCTTCTGGCAAATACCGCACATTCTATCGATTCCTTCTTCACTCTCCAGAGCAACTTCTCTCACCTTCACAGCCTCTGCATTTCCTGGATAACACAAATATGTATTCAGTTCAATGCCTGCTCAATATTTGTGTAATGAGGTCAATGCACGACTGGTAAGAACAGTGAAAAACATGACAAAGCTGAATACTAGCTACTTTGCAACCGAAAGATATTTCAACAAACACTGACATGCACACAGTTAACCACAGAAGTAACACAAACTATCAAGACTCGGAGCTCCTTTTCTGTTTAAGGTCAGCATAGCTGCTAGACACTGAAATACAATAAATGTTATACAATCTTGCAAATAGTACTGCCCCTTAGCATGATGCAGCGTTGGGTTAACAAACTTCAAGGTCAAGCAACGTAGGCTCGATATACTTCTCCGCAGATACTTGACATAAGGTTTATACAGAGGACAAATGCCATGTAATTGCTGCCATAATAAGTTTAATAACAAAAGTACAGTAATTTCGCCTTACCCTCGGCCTTTTGCCATCTGATGCAATGGGATGTGGGTCGTAAACGTCACCGGTACTGAAAATAAGCAAAGTCAGTAAAAACTGAATGATACCATAGTCTTTACGCATCTGTTTCGTTCAGACCATAGATATAAACATACACAAGTGAGCACCCCAACCTATTACAGAACTACATCTGTACAGTCAGATAAATACTCAACAATCTTGACCAAGTTTGTGCAAGACAATAACCATAAAAATGAAAAGACTACATAGCAAACATTGCTGCCAATATTTCCTGATTAATTCAGAATGTATATTCAACAGAGATTAAATGAATATGAAAACATAGACCAGCAAATTTATGTTAGACAGACATATATTCATCTGTATGCACAATCTTCACTTATACTGGTCACAGGTGTGAGTGCTACTGTATCACATCAATTAACAATGATTAACTTTCAGGAAACTATGAGGCTAAACATACCAGATGTGCCAGTAAATGACAAACTGATACATTAAATAATGTGAGTATTCCGCAGTGAAGGGCACATTAATGTGACAGTAGAAACATTTGCGAAACTCCCCGATGCAGACAGCTAACATAAATGCAATGAACTACTATGACTAAAATTTGTCACATCAACTCTCACGACTTCACCTATTGAATCCCAGAACTACCTTTTCTCTACAGCCTAGAAGAGTGCCGAATGCAAGTGAATTTTGCTAGAGAACATAAAAATAAGCATTTGCATTCATGCCAATTATTCTTTGCCAAAAATATGAGCGAAAAAAACGACAAAGCTATAGATTTGCCTTTGTACACACAAGAGCAACAAAGGCATTCAAAGGCCGAAAAAAAGTGAGAGTTGATAAATCATTCTGCATACGCGATGACATTACTGAGAGCTCGTGAAAGCATCGGTGAGTGTTGACACAACAGCACGGGAGCTTACGCAATTAGAAGCCCTAACTGATGCAACAGCACTGGATAACGCAAACACAATGGCTCAAGATAGACAGATTAGCAGACACAAAGAGGGAGGAGGGGGGACACATTGTTTGGGTGGTGAAGGTGATTGGCACTGCAAGAGTGACCCATTTACTTGGCTATCAAGACACACAGAAAGCACATAATTCACACCTGCGCGGGACCCTCGCTTTAT
This sequence comes from Rhipicephalus annulatus, assembly GCA_013436015.1. Taxonomy (NCBI): domain Eukaryota; kingdom Metazoa; phylum Arthropoda; class Arachnida; order Ixodida; family Ixodidae; genus Rhipicephalus; species Rhipicephalus annulatus. The sequence continues at coordinate 144,375 of WOVY01005147.1, forward strand.
GAAGCACGGAAATTTCACGTACTAAAAGAAGTGCCAGTGTACACGCATTATTTTCCTTTGCTGCTAAAGGGGCCATAAACGACGTGTAGGGCTTCAGGAGAACACACGTCCTGTAGATAGCTCGCATTGCTATGAACATTTCAGCCAAGTCTTGCAGTCAGGCCGCTGTGATATCTCAGTGGTTAGAGCATCGAACGCGTTATTCGAAGTTTTGCAGTCATGCACAAGAGGAGCACGAAGTTACCATTTTCTCAGATGCCTTCTTTTCATTAGAGGCCTGTGCCCACTTTCTTCGGAGCTGCCAGGAACTGCTGTTTGACGTTGAACAGCAGATCACAGTAAAGCTCTGTTAAACTGGTGAATGTATAAATGATTGGCCAAAGAGTTCTACTCTCCGCACAAACCTATCTTGAATCTATTGGACTAACAATATCAGCTGAAAAGTCTCAATTCATGCTATTCCCAGGGATGCGAAGACGAGAAACAAGGCTGAAAATATTACTTCCTGATGCATCAATTAAACAAGTTAAGTACATGAGATTCCTTGGAGTCACACTAGACACCAGGATGAAATGGCGACGGGAAGTAGACAAGACAATGTCAGCGCTGTCACCTCGCGTAAGCATTCTTCGAAGGATGGCAGGAACAAGCTGGGGGAGCCAGCCAAAATCAATGATAAAGTAACAAGAGGCAGTAATTGTCAATCGTGTTCTTTTCGAATTGCCTCTAATCTCTCCGAGTGAGTCACAGTACGAACGGCTGGAAAAACTTCATCGTAAAGGCCTCAGAGTTGCTTTGGGAGTGCCAAAGTTTGCAGCGAGCATAAAGGTGCTTCATGAAGCTCGTCTTCCGCCGTTACGTCTTCTCGCCTCTCAACGACTGCTGACACAGCTTTGCCGACTTGGCGAATCGAGCCCAGGACGAGCACTACTCAGTTGCCTTCGGCGACGCACGGAATCGCGAGCTTTCGTGGCCCTCAACACCCTTCGACAAGCCCCACCTTGGTCACATGAGGATGTCGACTGTCAGGTTACGATTCCACGGTTGCACAGCAAGCGTTCCACACCCACAGCAGAAGTACGTTCTTTGGTACTTGAATATATTGAAGAAAAGTACGCCGATCATTTGAAAGTTTTCACCGATGGATCAGTCGACATAGTGCGCGGATCAAGCGCTGCAGCGTTTGTGGTCCCGTCTCTAAAGGCTTCCTGGGCAGCGCGACTCCAGTGCGTTGTTTCATCGACAGCATGTAAAAGCGTGGCAATTCAGGCAGCCCTGAAGAAACTGAAGCTTTGTAGGCAGCAACGAGTCGTGCTGTTTTCGGACAGTAAGCACACTTTGCAGGGGCTAAAACATGGATTGCTTTTGGATCGATGCACTCAAAGATCACTGCGAATCCTTAAAGACCTGCATGGCATTGGTATAAACATTAAGTTTCAATGGATGCCATCACATGTTGGTATAGTGGGTAATGAGGCAGCTGACAGACTTGCCCGGAGTGCTCTGGAGCTTACACCAACGAAGAAGGCTCCCAAAGACAATCAGCGTATCTTACGAGAGGCTGTCACTAAGCATTTTCACTCGTTATGGCTGACGCCTCACCAGCCATGTGTGACACAAGGGCTATCAAGGGAAGAGGCCTGCTTGCTTCATCGCATCCGAACGGGATCAGCGCGTACACCAGCATGGCTCCACAAGATCAGACTCTCTGCGACGCCCTTGTGGTCGAAGTGCAAGGAAAATGGTGATATAGAACACTATTTGTTTAATAAATGTTGTGAGCATAAGAAGGAACGGCAAGGTTTATTTGAGGAACTGCAATAGTTAGGCTCGCTATGTGACAGCGTTACAGATATTGTGTTTCCGTGTGGTTCCTCGATCTTCAGGAAACAGGTGTCGCAACTTCTCTTGAAATTTTTGATTGCTACAGACCTCGCATGTGACTGGTGATAAGTGACAATTATGTTTGTGGTATAGTGCAGCGAGATAGAGTACAGCCACAATACTGCAAGTGGAATAGCACAAAGGCCGACATCTTATGCAGGCTTACGTCGCGCTATGCACGATTTTTATTTTAAAAGCCTGCTCGTGCTTAAGTAAAAAACAAACAAAGGACATTAGCGTCAATTAGCAAAGAGAAAACCGGGCGGCGCAATTGCCTGCAAATTATGCAAGGCTAGATCCGCCGGCTACGTGCAACATCCTCAACCTGAACCAGAGAACAAAGGACTAGTATTTGTGACTGATGCAGCCCTGATGTGAGCTTAGTGGACTTCGATTCTATTGTTCTTCTAGTTCTCAAGGCTCAAGAGACACCAGAAAGGTCATCGTTTCAGCGGTGTTTCTGCCATCCAATGGACTGTAGATTGTCTGCTAGAGGGCCTGACACTTGAATGTTAAGGAGCCTTTGCAGCAGCATAATAGTATTTTGAAGGTGTACAAATGGCCAAAAAAACTATTTTAAAGAATTTAAATATATACAATTGAAATTAATGATTATATTTGACCAGGCATGGTCTCCTTGGGTAGCCCCTGTGTGTCAGAATGATCATGAAGCCTCACTGAGCGCTATATAAAATAATTATTTCCTGCAAAGTGAAGTACTGCATACCTTTGGCAGCCATTGGAGAGGTCACCCAGTTCGTGAATGCGTAGCCGGTGCGTCTGCCCTTGTTTCAGGCCGTCTATCACTCCGTCAACGATGCATGCCCCGTCAGTGCCTTGGGTGAAGCGCACGACTCCCATGATGCCAGACTGCCCAAAGATCTCGGACACAGCAGCAGCGACACCTTGTGCTGAGCAAAGGAGACGGCTTGTGTGTTTCCGACTACTCTTTTTTTTTTGCGGCAAAGGTGTCTGTGGATAAGGTGAACTATCCGTGTGTGAGTGAAAGTGTGCGAGCAGAACATTCTTCCCCCAGCCACATGGAGGCTGGGAAAGGAAAACCCTTCTCCTCCCATCTGTGTACCGCACTGCACGCAGCGTGAGCGACAGCAGCACTGCAGCTACACACAAGCCGGCCGAGGAGCCGAATGCCAAAATCCTCCATTAAGTGCTTACAAGAGCAAAGGACAGACATGAGGGCAACGCGAGACACGTGTGGAGAGCTTTGGCAAAATAAAATGAGCCGCATGGCTCAAAAGAGTTGACTGTTTGGACGAGTTGGTGCTTTGACATAGAAAACATAGTGAGAGCGCAACAAAACACGACACACAGAGAGAGACACACGAGGCTACACGGCTCGGACCAGAGATATAGGAGAATGTTTGTGGCTGCGAGAAGGCTAAGAAATCTGCAGATACAGGACACTATCAGTACACTTAGTTTGGGTAATAAGTTCTAAACGATAATGATTGGGATGAACTTGCACCATGTTTAATCTCTGTCTGCATCTTTGAAGCACCTCCACATGATCATCATCAGGACATTGCCTGCTAGCAGAACAGAAAGGGCAATCAGAAAAATATTGATAAGGTATACACAAAGCATCGGAGAAAGAAACAAAAAACCAAAGCTCCAGCATGGTGGTGCTTGGCTTCTTCCATGTTTCATGTAGATAATATCAGCTGCACGTACACTTTTGGCAAATATCAGCCATGAGCAACTTCTATGAGAAAGAAACATTTGCAGTGAAGGCCTTTATCACACACAAGAAAAGCTGATCTTGATAAGCTTCAATAAACTACCGCATGACATAGTCAAACAATCTACTATGAACAGAGCATAGGCTTCGCAAGTGCCCTTGATGCTGGCATCACGCAACAATGTAGCACTTATTTACTAAGGTCATTAAATGTTGATTATTAGTAGCACTATGTTTATGATGCTGTTTAGGCTTGTCACCCCCTCCTAGGGCTAAAATTTCTCTTGAATATTGCCCAAGCAGACTAGCTACCGATGTCACACTACAGCACGAAAATTCACAACGGACGGAAAGAACTCAACCGACGAGCGCTGAACATTTAACGCTCATATATAGTTCAACGCTTGTCGTCATCGTTTGTGTTTCTTCGCCTTTGTGTATTTTTTTGCGTAGTGTGCCATAACTATGTATTATCAACAAGCCCAACTAGCCACTTTCACTGCTGATGCACTCCAAACTGTTGACCTGTCAGCAATAAAGTTTGTCTGTTGCTATAGCGACCAATGACTACAGGGCTTGAAGCCTTGATGAAGACAAGTTGCAGCATAGAAGACAAGTCAGTTTGTTGAAACATCAGCTAGGGCTTACGTTCCAATCTTGTCCTGACTATGCGTTTCATTTCTTAACTTTCTACTAGCTGTGAATATTTGTTCCGTTTTGACGTCGAATTATAGGCTGAGACTGCAGAAGTCCCTACATTTATTATTTATCAGGCCAATATGCGTACTTCTGCTCAAATTTACCATTCCAACGTCGCAGTAGTAACTGGCGCACGGGTAGTCACGCACATCAGTTATGACAAAGCGATAACGCTGAAAGGCAGCCGTGCTAAAGCATCCGAGGGTTTATGGTGAGCCAAACACCTTCACGTAATATTCTCCGTACCTGTAGAAGGGCCGTACCCTTTCAGCACGGCAACTTTTCCGGTGCTTCGGATGGCTTCCTGGACTTTGGTGAATGGAATCTCGGTCTCCACCACGACGCTCTGTTTGTCCACGTCGATGACCATGTTCTGGACGCCGATCTTTTGCAGGGACTCGCGTACTTTGGCCTCACACCCGCCGCACGTCATGTTGACGTCGAATTCCAGCTGAATTTAGAAATAACATAGGTATAAATAACACCTAAGTAGGCCGTTCGGCACATGCATGTCCAATTTTGTTGATGTTGCGTGGTTATGCGCAGATTCTGTTTTCCTATATATTGCAGTTAGATTGCAATAAAATTTCGTTCTTAGTTCAGCGCTTTGTTCTCGTCTTTCCTATCCCCTCCTGTCGTTAGCGCAGTTAAGCACTTTCTTCGTATAACATTACCAAGAGGCCGCCTAAATATTCACGGCATGCCAAAACAATTCTATGGGCTTGCAATCCTAACGCCTCATTTTTTTGTACAAGAGCGCACAGGAACTAGGACGAAATGAAAAAAAAATTTTTGCCGCGTGTGTTGCTCTTAATGTTTTTTTTTTCGTTCTAACTTTTGCGCGCTGTCAATCACAACTCTACCGAAAATCGAAACAATTCCGAGATACCCGTCTCCCAATCAAGCTGTAAATTAGCTTAACTGCGCAGCAATACGCCATTAAGCTAATCTGAAGACGTACGCGAGGGTACCTTCATTAAGCTATCAATCATAGAACTTGAAAAGAAGTGCAAAACAAGACTAACCAGACCGCAATGCTATTGCGGCAGCACGGGAAACAGTTTCCGGCACCACAAAAAAATACCTTTGATTTGCCATCCACAACGTTGTCAGCGGCCATTCTAGCACTTACTTGAAAAACTGACGTCTAGTTAAGCTATTCCGACTCGCCTGTTTTTTATATTAACGGTAAATCGCTAAAGAAATTACGAAAACGGGTGTACGATCGAGAAATTTCGCTGCATAACTGCCGCCATTAACAGCTGCCGGCCCTACCCGGAGTTTATTAAGGACATCAGATGCGACGCTCCGTCCAAACGCGCAACCTAAAATTGGCAAGACAAGATAGAACTCGCAGACCTTCGCGTCACCTACAAGCAAAAACGATAAACACAGCAAAGCTGTAGTAGCGGTAGTCTTCGCCGTTGTTGCGTAAATATTTAAAATCAAAATGTTCAGTGTGTTGACAATGTTGCAAAGAGTCGCCAACGTAAATGCATTACTCAATTTATCATGCTTGTGACCCTGTTGCTTGCGACACAGAACCACCACAAAAATATACAAGATGCAAGTTGCGCTGTTTCTAGTGTCGAAAGATGGCGCCAGTATCAGTTGGTGGTCGATCAGTTGATTAGTTTGATGATCAAGTTTTGAGCTTTTGCTGTATGAAAGTTTCGCAACTATTAAAATAATTAGGCTATGAAATACTTGCAGATTTGCGCGCCTTGTAGGAGACAAAATAGAAAACACTACTTGGCTGCAGCCTTCAAGTGGTTGCGTAATTTATAATTCAAATGAGAACCTTTATGTGAGTCTAGAATGTGTTGACTGAGTTATGTGGTCTTATTCTGCCTGCAGAAAAAAAGCGACTATCGTAAACGCACCACTCGCTTCATCAAGCTTGCCCTGTTCATGGCAAACGTACCACAAAAATGTTACTAAACGTATTCTTTTTTTTTTGTCGACAGCTAGCGCTACAATCAGTTGATGGTCGCTTTGTTGATCAGTTGAATGTTCAGGTTTTTAACTTTTGCTATGTGGGCGTTTCGCAACAACATCCATTACTCAACCATAGAAGCTTGCAGATTGACGCGTTACCTAGAAGCAACAATAAAAAACACCACGTACCTGCACCCTTCAAGTCGTTCGTAAAGTATAACTAAAATGAGAACTTTTATGTGTGTCTACAATGTGTCGATGGGGTTATGTGATCCTATTCTGCCTGCAGAAAAGAAGCTACTAACGTAAACCTACCACTCGGTTCATCAAGCTTGCGGCTTTATTTATGAAAAAAAAACAAAAAAAATGTTTGTACCAAATGTTTCCTTTCCTTTAGTCAACAGCTGGCGCTACAATCAGTTGATAGTTTTTTAGTCGATCAGTTTAGTGCTCGGTTTTTGGAGTTTGCTGTGTGGGCGTTTTGCAACTAATGTAATTGATAAACTATTTGTCTCGCAAATTTGGTGTTGGGATATTTATTATGGGATATTTATTAGTAACTGAAATAATTGCTTTCAACATTCCCTGCCAAAGTGTTTTGTATAAGATCACTGAGTCATATAAAGAGGAACAATTTCCTAAAATATGTTACCTGTAGTATTTTGATGCTTTTATTGTTAAGTTTCAGTTTCGGTTGCGGCAAACAACTCGCGTATGCTTTCTCACATACAAGAAATGAAGTGCGGCACAACTGCTCATCTTAAAGTCATGCATTAGCGCCAAGATTGAGATGCATGCTTACGTAAAAAAGAGACCAAATAAATGAAAGACGCAAGTCAAAGAACGCTAGGCGCCAAATGCGAAACTGTGACGATTTACGATATGCGAGTGGTTTTCACGAATCGTAATTGAAGGCTCCTTAGTGAAGATAAATTTGCGACTTATAGCCTGCTTAGTGCATTAACTCATGTATACACCTGATTATATGACACAACCTCTATATCATTAAAGAGAAAAGACCAGGATAAGCTTCTAATAAGCAGTGTACTTGCAAATTAAACTCGGGGAGATCGCGATCAACTACCACTAGGCTGTCGAAAACTGATCGTGGCTTTCGTACTCACATGCTGCATGGCATGAAGACCTAGGCGGATGTAGCTCCTAGTGCGCGGGCCCTGTGACGGAATTCAGAAGCGCATGTTGTGCTGCGGAAGTTGAAAGCACGGGAAAAGGAATGAGTAGATATGTGAGCCAACAGTGCACGTGAAGACCGAAGGAAAGAAGTGTACTTTACGGGCTCGCTTTCTTCGTTAGACACGATGAAATCTAAGAGACAACCATGCTGAGGAAAGTACAGGGGATGTTACTAGCAATGGAAAAGTGGACGAAAAGATACCCAATTGTTGCCGTACGTGGGCAGGTACCGAACCTGCGACCTTCGAATAACGCGTCCGATGTTCTAGCAACTGAGCTACCCCAGCAACTATCCCCCCATCCAGGGGCATGGGAGCGGCGCTGACTGACGCTCCGACGTTGTCGCAGGTTTGCTTCTTGTTGTTGTTGTTCTCCTATTGTTAGTGGCGCATACCCACTGTGGGGGATTGGCCAAGAATCGAGAGGTTTCAAAATTTACTGTTCAGATTTGGAATGATGGAGGTTTAACAGAAAGATTACCGATAGCATAGGAAAGTGTGGTGCCTAATGTAATGCATACAAATATTTACATAAACGAATTTATTCTTAGTATAGAGCAATAATCTGATTTTACACGTATATAATTATGTGGACCTGTTAGGATAATGGAACTGGTTAATTAGTCACCCTATTAGTTTTATCAATATAGTCCCGGACGGCCGCCCAGACTGTCGCATTAGAGTAACCAGAAATGGAAGCTCCAAATGACAAAATGACAGGCAGAGATAAGTCCATACCAATACCACGTAAAGGTGTTTCTAATAGGGTTTTTTGTAATGTGTTAAACCGCCTGCAGGTCAAAAAGAAATGGTCTATTGTTTCCGGTTCATCACAGAATGCACACAGTTGCGAAGGTGCCTGAGCAGACCTGAGTTTATAGAAATTTAGATTTGGAACCCGGCAATTAACACAGCCTTGTGATAGCTACTTCTTGTTTTCGAGTGCGGCAAAAGTCTTTTCGCCAGGGATATAATAAATGGCGATATTCTGTAGAGTTTGTTAGTGCTGAACCTTCAAAGACTTGCATAAGCGTACGTCTGTGGAATCGAGCAGCACTCACACAAGCGGATGGTGGACAGAGTGGTAGAATTGGTTGGCTGATTGACGACTTAGCTAAGGAATCGGCTGTTTGCTTGCTTGTTCCTTTCTTTTGTGGCTCTCACCCACTAAGAGGGATTGGCCAAGAAGCTGGTGGTTAATGCAAGTCAATACCTATAGGTTTTCTAGACTAGGGGAATATGATTACTGTGTTTTCACTGTGAAATTATATTGGCACAATGTAAAAAAAGAAAAACAGGGGGCAGGAGAGAAATAATAAAATTTGTTGAATATCTGAGGTGTAATCGTTATATGAAACTCTTCGGAAAGATGAATCATTGCAGTGTATCAGCTAAATAATAAGTGGTAGTGTGGCTAGTGAAATTCGAGAGCTGATCGCTGACTCAGCAAGGTAATCTTCTTGTGTTATATATTAATACGCAGAGAGCCCCGCAGATATTCCTGTCGCTGTGGCGGTCCCTGCACCCGGCAAGTTAGCTTTTCTTTCACTTTTCTTTCTGCACGTTTACATTACTATTTGAATTGTGGTTTTTATACAAGTTACCCGGATTAATTGTTTGCCCCCCCCCCCCCAAAAAAAAGAAACCTTGATTTTTCCAGTTTCAGGTAATTGATCGTCCTTAATTATTAACGCTAGGCAAGCTTTTTTTTTGCATTTAAATTTTACCTTCCACTGAACAAGAACCGGATCTGTCATAAATAATATCCATCACATGGCTTCGTGACGCGCCTCTGATCTGGTTGTTTCCGGCGCATCCAGTCAACAGAAGCATAGCTTTAGAGATTGGTTTATTATATTCGACTGCTGCCGTCCATGGTGGACAAATTCAGACACCACCTAATCAGCAGTTGTACGAAGGAGTAATACATGAGAATTTCATTTCAGAATGAGGAATGTGTGTGTGTTCGTGCTTTTTATCGATTCAGTTTTTAACATAAAACACCGCAATTCATAATGTCATCGTTGATTAGAAATCAATAAGTGTCAGGAAAATATTTCACGTACCCACAAACAAAAACAAAATGCTTGTGTGTGTTCAAAGGCAGCAGCTTGCATAAAAGTTGTCGAATCCTCTCATTTCATCAATCTATTTTATTTACAAAACACATATATACACTGTTATAAGATACATCGATTCACAAGCTAGTACAAGGTATTTGTATGCCTACACTCAACAATATTCTTGCACTGATAAACTTTGTCACACTTCAAGTTGACTCAAATGCTTCGTCTGTGCGTACAAAAAGTTATTGACGATATAAAATACTTGTGCGTGCCACATGTTAGATAATTTGTGCTAATAACACACACAAACACACATAATACTGTGAAAACGGTATTATATCGAAATTTCGTAAACGTAGAAAGAATTATATCTTCTACCTATTTGATTTGTGTTATGAGTAGTGGCTGCAGCAAAGTGCACTTGCATTAAGGCATTATGCAGAGTTATCACAGAGGCAACACAGATTAAATGCAAGAAAAACAGTTTTTTTTTTTTTCATGTCTGGCATAAATACATGTGTACCAGCATAACAGGTATTGACTTAAATGTGCTTTAAAGCTATGGCAACCATATGAAGATGCACTGTGGAATTTATTAAAACTATAATTATACGATGAAATGACTACACGAAGTTATAGCATATTGTTCCTAAAAGTAACAATTGAAAATAATCTAAAAGTTGAAAACAACACAAAATGAATCATTTCAACAGCGTGGATTCGAATTCGTTCCAAAAAGAAAAAAAAGAACTGCATATACGAGAACCAGGCTTGCATGAGAGGGAGGAACCATGTGGCAAAAACAAGTAAAAGGAATGCGAGATTGTCGAGCTTCTTTACAACACTAAAAAAAAATAATACAGTTCAGCCTTTTTTAACCGATGCAATGCTTGACTGACAAATATTAAAAACTTATATTGTGTATAACAAAAAAAAGGAAGCCTTCATATTCACACCTGTTTGCTTGACTACAAAGACACTCATATCTGCTGGCGAGCGATTTGCTCCGAGCACAATCGTCGCATCCATGTGCATATTTTATATAAGATGTCTTTCAAAAAAAAGTTCTTATGAAATGACTGACACGAAACTGTCAGGTTTTTTACAGCTTAAGCTGATACTTTTCATACTTTTCGTTATGTTGAAGAAGCATTGGTTAATTTCTTCATTAACAACAATATACACTCAGGAAAATCCTGTGCTTGCCCACCACAGTAATATAAATAAATATAGCTCCAAAGTTGACACGAAATGCGTAGTCTAAAGCTAACAAACTAACAAACAAAAGAAAACTTATAAAAATTCCTGAGAATTCGTCAGGCCTAAGCAGCAGTAAAATACGCCGAAAAAAAAAGGAAAGCTTTCACATATTTAGAGCTTCTTTATCATTATCTGACTGCCATATAGTCTTTGGTTGCTGTTAATTATGACGAGAAGCTTCTTGGCGTAGGGACATTGGACGATCAAGCCTACGTGTAGTCATCAAAAAGAAAAAACATAGCTATAAAAAATAAACAATTACCCTAAATTGAGCACTACAGCATTGCGGGAACGCCATCAGTAGACAAAAGTTTCATTATTTATCAGTGCAATTGATTGATTAAAACAACGAGAAATTGATTTACTGGAATTTCAATATGTACGTCTATATAACGGTCACATCTTGCTTATAGCGACGCTACTGTTCGTGGAGAAATTGGACACGACCAGCTGCTTTCTTAAAATGCCCTCAGAAATTTTCGTTGCAGCCTTTTTCTAAGAAAGGCATACGAGCTGTGCAGTGTTTCAGCATCAGTTGAAGTACCGAATAAATGATGATATGCCTGCTTCACCAATATGAGACTTTAAAAAAATGACATCTTGGCATTTCATATGCACGCTAAATTTAGTGTTTAAACATCCTCTACAGACACTGACTGTCCCTGTGGTGGAGTGAGTGAGAGACTTGTATGAGTAGGAAATTTTGGCAACTATTGCATCGTCACCTTCTCTAGAAACATAAAATCGGTTAGTCATCGGATTACTGCTAAATATGATATGAAAAATATTTGAAGCAACGCTCCAACAACGGCGAATATTTCGCAAACTACTTAAACAGACAACATAAAGAAACAAAAACAATGCAAAAGCGTTCTGCAGCTTCTGCAGTTGAAAAACACATGTCACTCAAGCATATGAACTCAACACTAAATATTTTTTTGTTTTGGAAAATGACTAAATGCAAAGTTTCTGTTTTAAATGCGACATTATGAGGCGTTACAAAGAGGACATGACAGTTTTAACATCACACAAGCACTCACAGGTACACGCCACCACATTTTTAGATGGTTCACCCCAACTCACACCCAAACGGATGTGAGTGAAGGAGGGGAATGAATCGGCCAGCAGATACTTACACTCATTAGACGGCTACAAGTAAATGTTAAAAAGTCGTACCCAGTAACTTTGTTACACGACACGACGGTACTGTACATCTATGGTTCACTTACGAGCAGAGAACCCGCAATGTTCTCCACCAGAATTCTTTTAAGGGCACCTTTCTGCCATCGGTTTTCGACAATACTTAAAAGGACCATTACAATACTTTAAAGGATAAAGTTTTGCAGCCCGGTCTTCACCAATTGAAATATCTAGTTCACTTTAGCTTCCCCGTAGCGCAACCACCCCTCACCCCAGTGGCAGAGTCCGACACTAAATAAGCTTCGCAATGGTTGCAAAAACAAAGCAAAAAGGAAACGCTGACGTGCACTCTTGTCACAATGCCCTGCCATCGATCTATGACTTCCCTGGGGTAAATGGAGACCGTTTACTGCACACATTTACCGCAAGAAAGCCGGAGACCGAAGTTTGTTTCCTTACAAGTACCGGTTTGGTAATGGAATATCAGGGCTCTTCAGCGACCACTACTGCACTTTAAACAATGGCGCACATGTCCGACTGTTAGTTCATTCAACTGGGAGTGTTGGTACAGGTCCATAATGAAAATTCAGTTTACTGAAAGGGACAGAGAAAGGGACAGTTCTTTCCCTCGTCCCTGCCATGTGCTCAAAATTCATTATCGAGGTCCGCCTTGGTACAAGCATGGGTGCCACCCTTTTAGAGGATTAGGAAGGGGACCCTGCTTCCTTTCTCTGTGTGCAGGCTTATATATGCGCAGAACCCTCATGCTATCTGGCCAAACCAATAGACGTAAAACACTTGTTTAGCTGCCCCTGTTCCCAGCCCTGCAGACGTCATCCTTATACGCACGATCATAGTAAATAATCTCCCGCGCCTGCCCCACCCCTCACCAGTCTACCACAGTTTTCGCCTGACCGAACTACGAGGTTCGGGCGGGGGCACTTCGTCCGCAGGTTTCGCAACATCTCGTCCAATGCCAGGTACTCCTTAGCCAACGACCGTTGGTCGCCGTCGTTGCGGTTCTCGACCTTCGGCGGAGACGGCTGCTCCCTTTCGGCCGCTTGGGCGATGAGGTCGTCCAAGAGGGCGCAGTCTTCGAACCACACTCGACGCATCGTCGACGACCTGGACGACCTGGGTCGCCTATGGTCGCAAGAGTCCACGTCATGTGAACCACTTCCGGTATTAGCCGACGACGAGTAGGACTCCTCTTCAACTGAACAAGACAGGTCCGTCTCTTCCAGGCCATTAGTGGTTGAACCGTTCGTGGAACCCCGAGCCGAGCGGTGCGATCGCGAGCTGTGGGAGGAGTGCGTGTCGTGGTCCTGGTAATAACAGCTCGAGCGTACGAGGTTTTCGTAGATGGGAGTCATGATAGAACACTTGTTGATTCTAGTGTAGTAGTGGTTTCTAACGGCTGATAGCGTGATCACGTTGACATTGTCGACGTAACACAGATGTATCATCAACTATGTATTCCAACTGTTGACCTGTCAGCAATAAAGTTTGTCTGTTGCTATGGCGACGGATGACTATAGCGCTAGAAGCCTTGATGAAGACAAGTAGCAGCATAGAAGACAAGTCAGTTTGTTGAAACGTCAGCGAGGGCTTACGTTCCAATCTTGTCCTGACTATGCCTTTCATTTCTTAACTTTCTACTAGCTGTGAATATTTGTTCCGTTTTACGTCGTATTTATAGGCTGAGACTGCAGAAGTCTCTACATTTATTATTTATCAGGCCAATATGCGTACTTCTGCTCAAATTACCATTCCAACGTCGCAGTAGTAACTGGCGCACGGGTAGTAGTCACGCACATCAGTTATGACAAAGCGATAACGCTGAAAGGCAGCCGTGCTAAAGCATCCGAGGGTTTATGGTGAGCCAAACACCTTCACGTAATATTCTCCGTACCTGTAGAAGGGCCGTACCCTTTCAGCACGGCAACTTTTCCGGTGCTTCGGATGGCTTCCTGGACTTTAGTGAATGGAATCTCGGTCTCCACCACGACGCTCTGTTTGTCCACGTCGATGACCATGTTCTGGACGCCGATCTTTTGCAGGGACTCGCGTACTTTCGCCTCACACCCACCGCACGTCATGTTGACGTCGAATTCCAGCTGAGTTCAGAAATAACATTACCAAGAGGCCGCCTAAATATTCACTGCATGCCGAAACAATTCTATGGGCTTGCAATCCTATCGCCTCATTTTATTGTACAAGGGCGCACAGGAACTATGACGAAATGAAAAAAAGTTTGCCACGTTTGTTGGTCTTTGTGCTTTTTTTTTTCGTTCTAACTTTTGCGCGCTGTCATTCACAACTCTAGCGAAAATCGAAACAATTCCGATAGATACCCGTCTCCTAATGAAGCTGTAAATTACCTTAACTGCGCAGCAATACGCCATTAAGCTAATCTGAAGACGTACGCGAGGGTACCTTCATTAAGCTATCAATCATAGAACTTGAAAATAAGCGCAAAACAAGACTAACCAGACCGCAATGCTATTGCGGCAGCACGGGAAACAGTTTCCGGCACCACAAAAAATTACCTTTGATTTGCCATCCACAACGTTGTCAGCGGCCATTCTAGCGCTTACTTGAAAAACTGACGTCTAGTTAAGCATTTGCGACTCGCCTGCTTTTTTATATTAACGGTAAATCGCTAAAGAAATTACAAAAACGGGTGTGCGATCGAGAAATTTCGCCGCATAACTGCCGCTATTAACAGCTGCCGTCTCTGCCCAGAGTTTATTAAGGACATCAGATGCGACGCTCCGTCCAAACACGCAACCTAAAATTTGCAAGACAAGATAGAACTCGCAGACCTACGCGTCACCTACAAGCAAAAACAATAAACACAGCATAACTGTAGTAGCGGTAGTCTTCGCCGCTGTTGCGTAAATATTTAATATCAAAATTTTTAGTGTGTTGACAAAGTTGCAAAGAGCCGCCAACGTGAATGCACTACTCGATTTATCAAGCTTGCGACCCTGTTGCTTGCGACACAGAACCACCACAAAAGAATACAAGATGCAAGTTGTGCTGTTTTTATTGTCGAAAGCTGGCGCTAGCATCATTTGATGGTCAATCAGTTGATCAGTATGAGATTCAAGCTTTGAACTTTTGCTTTATAAAAGTTTCGCAACTATCCAAATAATTAGGCCATAAACTTGCAGATTGACGCGCCGTGTAGGAGACAAAATAGAAAACACTACTTGGCTGCAGCCTTCAAGTGGTTGCGTAATTTATAATTAAAATGAGAACCTTTGTGTGTGTCTGAAGTGTGTCGACTAAGTTATGTTGTCTTATTCTGCCTGCAGAAAGAGAGCTACTATCGTAAACGCACCACTCGCTTCATCAAGCTTGCCCTGTTTATAGCAAACGTACAACAAAAATGTTACTAAACGTATTCTTTTTTTTTTGTCGAAAGCTGGCGCCACCAACAGTTGAAGGTCGCTTAGTTGATCAGTTAATGTTCAGGTTTTTAACTTTTGCTGCGTGGGCGTTTTGCAACTACAACCATTACTCAACCATAAAAGCTTGCAGATTGACGCGTTACCTAGAAGCAACAATAAAAAACACCACGTACCTGCACCCTTCAAGTCGTTCGTAAATTATAACTAAAACGAGAACTTTTATGTGTGTTTACAATGTGTCGATGGGGTTATGTGATCCTATTCTGCCTGCAGAAAAGAAGCTACTAACGTAAACCTACCACTCGGTTCATCAAGCTTGCGGCTTTATTTATGAAAAAAAAAACAAAAAAAATGTTTGTACCAAATGTTTCCTTTCCTTTAGTCAACAGCTGGCGCTACAATCAGTTGATAGTTTTTTAGTCGATCAGTTTAGTGCTCGGTTTTTGGAGTTTGCTGTGTGGGCGTTTTGCAACTAATGTAATTGATAAATTATTTATCTCGCCAAATTTGGTGGTGGGATATTTATTATGGGATAATTATTAGTAACTGAAATGATTGCTCTTAACATTCCCTGCCAAAGTGTTTTGTATAAAATCACTGAGTCATATAAAGAGGAATGGTTTCCTAAAATATGTTACCTGTAGTATTTTGATGCTTTTATTGTCAAGTTTCGGTTGCGGCAAAACCCTCGCGTATGCTTTCTCACATACAAAAAATTAAGTACGGCACAACTGCTCATCTTAAAGTCATGCATTAGCACCGTGATTTATATGTATGCTTACGTAAAAAAGAGACCAAATAAATAAAAGACGCAAGTGAAAGAACGCTAGGCGCCAAATGCGAGACTGTGACGATTTACGATGTGCGAGTGTTTTCACGAATCGTAATTAAGGCTCCTTAGAGAAGATAAATTTGCGACTTATAGCCTGCTTGGTGCATTAACTCATGTATACACCTGATTATATGACACAACCTCTATATCATTAAAGAGAAAAGACCAGGATAAGCTTCCAATAAGCAGTGTACTTGCAAATTAAACTCGGGGAGATCGCGATCAACTACCACTAGGCTGTCGAAAACTGATCGTGGCTTTCGTACTCACATGCTGCATGGCATGAAGACCTAGGCGGATGTAGTTCCTAGTGCGCGGGCCTTGTGACGAAATTCGAAAGCGCATGTTGTGCTGCGGAAGTTGAAAGCACGGGAAAAGGAATAAGTAGATATGTGAGCCAACAGTGCACGAGAAGACCGAAGGAAAGAAGTGTACTTTTAAGGGCTCGCTTTCTTCGTTAGACACAATGAGATCTAACAGACAACCATGCTGAGGAAAGTATAGGGGATGTTACCAGAAAAGGAAAAGTAGACGAAAAGATACCCAATTGTTGCCGTACGTGGGCAGGCACCGAACCTGCGACCTTCGAATAACGCGTCCGATGTTCTAGCAACTGAGCTACCCCAGCAACTATCCCCCCATCCAGGGGCATGGGAGCGGCACTGACTGTTGTTGTTGTTGTTGTTGTTTCCATGTGCAAATGGCTCGTACCCAAAGAAGGGGATTGGCCGATTATAAGGCACTGACTGACGCTCCGACGTTGTCGCAGGTTTGCTTGTTGTTGTTGTTGTTGTTGTCCTATTGTTAGTGGCACATATCCACTGTGGGGGATTGGCCAAGAATCGAGTAAGAGAGAAAGAGAGAGAGAAAACTTTATTTGCGCATAACGCGGAGCATTCCAAATGGTCGGGCCCCTATTCGAGGGCTCCGCTGGCCCTAGCCATCATCTCTACCCGTTGGACCAGCCAGCGCTGATCAACAATGGCCGAGCTGGACAGCAGCGCCTCCCATTGTTCCTCTGTGTTGTTCATGTTGTGGTGTTCTTCATTATGATGCGTACACTCCCACGTGATGTGAAACAAAGTTGGTGTGGCCCCACACCACGGACATATATCTTTGTATGCTGTGGGGAAGAATACATGCAGCCTGTGTAAGTTCGTGTATGTGTTTGTTTGGATTCTGCGTAATGCCACCGATTCCATTGCTGTAAGTTTCTTATGCGGTGCTGGATACACTTTTCTATTGTCCCTGTAATACTGAAGAATTGCACCAAAGTTAGGGTCTAGGGGCGTTGGATCCTCTATTGCAGTGTGCAAGGAAGCTCAGTAATCTGTGAAGCCTCGAGCCGCCTCATCCGCAAACTGGTTCCCGGTGACGCCCTCGTGCCCTGGCGCCCAGATAATGGTTTGGGTGTATTCAATTGGAAAGTCCTTGTGAGCTTTGGTTAGAATTTGGAAGGCCTTCATACATATTCTACCTTTTTCGTAATTTCTACATGCAGCCTTCGAGTCTGTGATTATTGTCATTGGGGCTTTTTGCTCCCTGCCCTCCTTGATTGCCAGCGCTATCACTATCTCCTCCGTTTCTGTGATAGAGGCTTGGGCTATGGAGGCACAACTTGTGACGTTTCCTTTTCGGTCTGTGACCACGGCCACCATGTTCTTTGCATTTGCCTGATATGGTGCAGCGTCAGTAAATCTCGCCGTATTCAGATATTTTGTCTGTTTATCTATGTAAACGGCTCTTGCTTTACGTCTTCCAGCATGTAAAACTGGGTCCATGTTCTTCGGTAGGGGGCATATTTTGTACCAGGCTATGACTGAGCACGACAATTCCTTAGCTCTTCCATGTGCCTGCACTTGTTCGCCGAGGCCGATCCTCTGAAGAAGTTTTCTGCCGGTTGTCGTCTGTAGCAGGCGGTTAATCTGGGTGGTTACTTGTGCCTCAGCCAACTCATCAAATGTATTGTGAAGTCCGAGCGCTAATAGCTTCGCAGTTGAAGTGCTTTGTGGTAGTCGCAGAGCCGCTTTATACGCCATCCTTATTATTTTGTCTGCTTTTTCTTTCTCCTCTCTATTCATGTTGTGGTAGGGTAGCGAGTATGTTAGTCTGCTGATGACTAAGCTCTTTACCAAACGAAGCACGTCTTGTTCTTTCAGTCCAGCACGATTGTTCGTTATTCGAACTATCATACGAACAATTTGTTGAGCTGTTCGTTTAAGCATATTCAGTGTGTGGAGACATCGCTGATTGGACTGTAACCACATCCCTAAGATCCGAACAGTTGTTTTCTCTGGTATAATATTGCCGCCTAGCTTGACCTCAAGGCGGAGGCTCGGGTCTGTCCTTTGTTTTTTACTCTTGGAGAACCGAATGCGCGTGAGTTGCGGTGAGGAGAACTAAGCGCGTGAGTTGTGGTGTTTGGTGTGAGTGTAGGGAGGATTTTGCACGCGCTTAGAACGTGAGTTAGAGATAATGCGGGTGAGAATAGGTGACCTAGAACGCGAAAATAGGGAACTAAAAAAGCAACAAACGCAGCACCCGCAACAAAACTCTATACCCACCCAGAGTGGCCAGAAATCGCAGACGCAACCGAATGCAGGAGGTGACTCATTTATTACGTCGTCGATGCTGAAAGAAACATTAAAGGAAGTTATACCGACAGTTATAGAGCAAGTAATGATAAATGTGGATAGAAAGCTCGAGATTCTGGACAAGAATCAAGTGGTTTCAAAATTTACTGTTCAGATTTGAAATGATGGAGGTTTAACAGAAAGATTACCGATAGCCTAGGAAGGTGTGGTGTTTAATGTAATGCATACAAATATTTACATAAACGAATTTATTCTTAGTATAGAGCAATAATCTGATTTTATACGTATATAATTATGTGGAGCTGTTAGGATAATGAAACTGGTTAATTAGTCAACCTATTAGTTTCATCAATACTATAGTCCCGGACGGTCGCGCATACTGTCGCATTAGAGAAACCAGAAATGGAAGCTCCAAAAGACAAAATGACAGGCAGAGATAAGTCCATACTAATACCATGTAAAGGTATTTCTAATAGGGTTTTTCGTAATGTGTTAAACCGCCTGCAGGTCAAAAACAAATGGTCTATTGTTTCCAGTTCATCACAGAATGCACACAGTGGTGAAGGTGTGTGAGCAGACCTGTGTTTATAGAAATTTAGATTTGGCACCCGGCAACGCAGCCTTGTGATAGCTACTTCTTGTTTTCGAGTGTGGCAAAAGTCTCTTTGCCAGGGATATAATAAATGGCGATATTCTGTAGAGTTTGTTAGTGCTGAACCTTTAAAGACTTGCATAAGTGTACGTCTGCTGAATCGAGCAGCACTCACATAAGCGGATGATGGACAGAGTGGTAGAATTGGTTGGCTGATTGACGACTTAGCTAAGGAATCCGCTGTTTACTTGCTTGCTTGCTTGTTCCTTTCTTTTGTGGCTCTCACCCACTAAGGGGGATTGTCCAAGAAACTGGTGGTTAATACAAGTCAATACCTTTAGGTTTTCTAGACTAGGGGAATATGATTACTGTGTTTTCACTGTGAAACTGTGTTTTCACTGTGAAAAAAAAGAAAAAAAGGGGGGAGGAGAGAAATAATAAAATTTTTTGAATATCTGAGGTGTAATCGTTATATGAAACTCTTCGGAAAGTTGAATCATTGCAGTGTATTAGCCAAATAATAAGTGGTAGTGTGGCTAGTAAAATTCGAGAGCTGATCGCTGACTCAGCAAGGTAATTTTCTTGTGATTGATTGATTGATTTGTGGGGTTTAACGTCTCCAAACCACCATTTGATTATGAGAGACGCCGTAGTGGAGGGCTCCGGAAATTTTAATTTTCTTGTGTTGTACATGAATTCGCAGAGAGCCCCGCAGATGTTTCAGTCGCTGTGTTGGTCCCTGCACCCGGCAAGTTAGCTTTTCTTTCACTATTCTTTCTGCACGTTTACATTACTATTTGAATTGTGGTTTTTATACAAGTTACCCAGATTAATTGTTTGCCCCCCCCCCCCCCCCAAACAGAAATCTTGATTTTTCCAGTTTCAGGTAATTGATCGTCCTTAATTATTAACGCTAGGCAAGCTTTTTTTTGCATTTAAATTTTACCTTCCACTGAACGAGAACCGGATCTGTCATAAATAATATCCATCACATGGCTTCGGTCACGCGCCTCTGACTCTGGTTGTTTCCGGCGCATCCAGTCAACAGAAGCATAGCTTTAGAGATTGGTTTATTATATTCGACTGCAGCCGTCCATGGTGGACAAATTCAGACACCACCTAATCATCAGTTGTACGAAGGAGTAATACAGAGTTCATTTCAGAATGAGTAACGTGTGCATGTTTGTGCTTTTTATCGATTCAGTTTTTAACATAAAACACCGCAATTCATAATGTCATCGTTGATTAGAAATCAATAAGTGTCAGGAAAATATTTCCTGTACCCACAAACGAAAAACAAAACACTTGTGTGTGTTCAAAGGCAGCAGCTTGCATAAAAGTTGTCAAACCTCTCATTTCATCAATCTATTTTATTTACAAAACACATATATACACTGTTATAAGATACATCGATTCACAAGCTACAAGGTATTTGTATGCCTACATTCAACAATATTCTTGCACGATAAACTTTGTCACACTTCAAGTTGACTCAAATGCTTTGTCTGTGCGTACAAAAAGTTATTGACGATATAAAAAACTTGTGCGTGCCACATGTTACATAATTTGTGCTAATAACACTCACAAACACACATAATACTGCGAAAACGGTATTGTATCGAAATTTTGTAACTGTAGAAAGAATTATATCTTTACCTATTTGATTTGTGTTATGAGTAGTGGCTGCAGCAAGTGCACTTGCATTAAGGCATTATGCAGAGTTATCACAGAGGCAACACAGATTAAATGCAAGAAAAACAGTTTTTTTTTTTCATGTCTGGCATAAATACATGTGTACCAGCATAACAGGTATTGACTTAAATGTGCTTTAAAGCTATGGCAACCATATGAAGATGCACTGTGGAATTTATTAAAACTATAATTATACGATGAAATGACTACACGAAGTTATAGCATATTGTTCCTAAAAGTAACAATTGAAAATAATCTAAAAGTTGAAAACAACACAAAATGAATCATTTCAACAGCGTGGATTCGAATTCGTTCCAAAAAGAAAAAAAAGAACTGCATATACGAGAACCACGCTTGCATGAGAGGGAGGAACCATGTGGCAAAAACAAGTAAAAGGAATGCGAGATTGTCGAGCTTCTTTACAACACTAAAAAAAAATAATACAGTTCAGCCTTTTTTAACCGATGCAATGCTTGACTGACAAATATTAAAAACTTATATTGTGTATAATAAGAAAAAAAAAGAAGCCCTCAAATTTACACCTGTTTGCTTGACTACAAAGACACTCATATCTGCTGGCAAGCGATTTGCTCCGAGCACAATCGTCGCATCCATGTGCATATTTTATATAAGATGTCTTTCAAAAAAAGTTTTTATGAAATGACTGACACGAAACTGTCAGGTTTTTTACAGCTTAAGCTGATACTTTTCATACTTTTCGTTATGTTGAAGAAGCGTTGGTTAATTTCTTTATTAACAACAATATACACTCAGTAAAATCCTGTGCTTGCCACCACTAATATAAATAAATATAGCTCCAAAGTTGACATGAAATGCGTATTCTAAAGCCAACAAACTAACAAACAAAAGAAAAACTTATGAAAAATTCCTGAGAATTCGTCAGGCCTAAGCAGCAGTAAAATACGCCGAAAAAATAAAAGGAAAGCTTTCACATATTTAGAGCTTTTTTATCAGTATCTAACGCCATATAGTCTTTGGTTGCTGTTAATTAATGACGAGAAGCTTCTTGGCGTAGGGGCATTGGACGGTCAAGCCTGCGTGTAGTCATCAAAAAGGAAAAACATAGCTATCAAAAATAAACAATTACCCTAAATTGTGCATTACAGCATTGCAGAACACCATAACTAGACAAAAAGTTCTTTATTTATCAGTGCAATTGATTGATTAAAACAACGAGAAATTGATTGCTGGAATTTCAATATGTACGTCTATATAACGGTCACATCTTGGTTATAGCGACGCTACTTTTCGTGGGGAAATTGAACTCGACCAGCTGCTTTCTTAAAACCCCCTCAGAAATTTTCGTTGCAGCCTTTTTTTAAAAAGGCATACGAGGTGTGCAGTGTTTCAGCATCAGTTGAAGTACCGAATAAATGAGGATATGCCTGCTTCACCAATATTAGACTTTAAAGAATTGACATCTTGGCATTTCATATGCACGCTAAATTTAGTGTTTAAACATCCTCTGCAAACACTGACGTCCCTGTGGTGGAGTGAGTGAGAGACTTGTATAAGTAGGAAATATTGGCAACTATTGCATCGTCACCTTCTTCAGAAACATAAAATCGGTTAGTAATCGGATTACTGCTAAATATGATATGAAAAATATTTGAAACAATGCTCCATCAATGGCGAATATTTCGCAAACTACTTAAACAGACAACATAAAGAAACAAAAACAATGCAAAAACATTCTGCAGCTGCTGCAGTTGAAAAACACATGTCGCTCAAGCATACGAACTCAACACTAAATATTTTTTTTTTGTTTTGGAAAATGACTAAATGCAAAGTTTCTGTTTTAAACACAACATTATGAGGCGTTACAAAGAGGACATGACAGTTTTAACATCACACAAGCACTCACAGGTACACGCCACCATATTTTTATATGGTTCACCCCCACTCACACCCAAACAGATGTGGGTGAGGAGGGGAATGAATGAATCAGCAGATACTTACACTCATTGGAGAGCTACAAGTAAACGTTGCTAAAAAGTCATACCCAGTAATTATGTTACGCGACACAACGGTACTGTACGTCTCCGGTTCATTTACGAGCATAGAACCCGCAATGTTCTCCACCAGAATTCTTTTAAGGGCACCTTTCTGTCATCGGTTTTCACCAATACTTAAAAGGACCACTACAATACTTTAAAGAATAAAGTTCTACAGCCTGTCTTCACAATTTGAAATATCTAGTTCATTTTAGCTTCCCCGTAGCGCAAGCACCCCTCACCACAGTGGCAGAGTCCGATACTAAATATTAAACTTCGCAATGATTGCAAAAAAAAAATGAAACGCTGACGTGCGCTCTTGTCACAATGCTCTGCCTTCGATCTATAACATCCCTGAGGTAAATGGGGCCGTTTACTGCACATGTTTACCCCAAGAAAGCCGGAGACCGAAGTTTGTTTTCTCACAAGAACCGTTTTGGTACAGGAACATCGGGGCTCTTCAGCCACCACTATTGCTCTTTAAACAATGGCGCACATGTCCGACTGTTAGGTCATACAGCAGGGAGTATTGGTACAGGTCCATAATGAAAATTCAGTTTACTGAAAAAGACAGAGAAAGGGACAGTTTTTTTCCTCGTCCCTGCCATGTGCTTAAGTTTCATTATCGAGGTCTGCCTTGGTACAGCCATGGGCACCACTCTTAGATGATTAGGAAGGGGACCCTGCTTCCTTTCTCTGTGTGCAGGCTTATATATGCGCAGAACCCTGATGCTATCTGGCCAAACCAATAGACATAAAACACTTGTCTAGCTGCCCCTGTTCCCAACCCTGCAGACGTCATCCTTATACGCACGATCATGGTAAATGATCTCCGCGCCCGCCCCACCCCTCACCAGTCTACCACAGTTTCCGCCTGACCGAACTCCGAGGTTCGGGCGGGGCCACTTCGTCCGCGCACTGCAGGTTTCGCAACATCTCGTCCAAAGCCAAGTACTCCTTGGCCAACGACCGTTGGTCGTCGTCGTTGTGGTTCTCGACCTTCGGCGGAGACGGCGGCTCCCTTTCGGCCGCCTGGGCGATGACGTCGTCCAAGAGGGCGCAGTCCTCGAACCACACCCGACGCATCTGTCGACGACCTGGACGACCTGGGTTGCCTATGGTCGGAAGAGTCCACGTCGTCGGAACCGCTTCCGGTATTAGCCGACGACGAGTAGGACTCCTCTTCAACTGAGTAGGACAGGTCCGTCTCTTCCAGGCCATTAGTGGATGAACCATTCGTGGATCCCCGAGCCGAGCGGTGTGACCGCGAGCTGTGGGAAGAGTGCGTGTCGGTGTCCTGGTAATAACGGCTCGAGCCTACGAGGTTCTCGTAGATGGGAGTCATGGTAGAACACTTGTTGTTGATTCTACTGTGGTGGTGGTTTCCAACAGCTGGTAGCGTGATTACGTTGACATTGTCGACGTAACACAGGGGTGCGTCTTCAGTCGCGACGACTTCGACGGCCGTCAGCGGTTGGGTCGCACTTGTCGTCGACCTGCGGGACGTTGCGCTCGATGATGCCATGGGACAGCACATGGTTGTGGTCACCGTGGTTACGCGAGGTCTGGTGTTGTCGTCCGAGCTGGTCGACTCCGACGTGGTGCTCGACAGGTCCGAGGTGCTTCCGTTGCTGCTGGTGGCCACGGCGTCTTGTACCTGCGCGTGTCAGGGCCATGACTGAAGTTGAGCAATCTCAAGACAATGATGCTGCAAACAGCGAATAATCTACACTGGTTGATAACAGCCAACAGTTCCACAATATTTGCCATCATTTCGCCAACAGATAAAGTAAAAACTGGAGGACACTTTCGATAGTTACCCAAGACATATAGCACAGATTAGCCATCTTTTAGCTAACATTGGCCAAGAGCAACCTATATTAAGTTCTTAATGAGCCATAATTATCCAATCTAGCCATTATAACCCACCATTATCAAAGAAAGTAAACAGCAGAAATATTTATTTCCACGTGGCATAATGTAGGTGCAATAGGGCCAGTAAGACACTCTTTAAAAAGCTGCTTGCGTGCACGTGCATGTTTTGAGGCCTTGCCAAGGCAGAGGAATTGACGTACCAATAAATTATAAAGAAATACTATGTGGTTATCAAAATTATCACTTAAGCATATTAACGTGCACTTCTTTAGGGTTTTCGAAAGGAACTGTGTACTGGGAATAGGCTATCAAGTTAAAGCGGAAGTCAGAGACCTGCAGGATGGAAGTAGTAACTGAAACTGAACTAGGGACCTATGGCATTGGGCACTCGGAAGTCACGTGACAGGCCGGAAGTGCTATAACAATACCCAGATGTGACCCGTATTCTGAGGCCCATGTCGACGAACCTGCTTCCACCAATCGGACGGGCCATGCAGCCTTGGACTGAGCACCAGCAGCTCCTGGCTTCCGCGGGTGTAGCTCTCCAGACCGAGGTGGCGCGCGTTGTAGACGGACAGGTAGCCGGACATGCGGCTAGACCGGAAGCGCTGCACGAAGTCCAGCAGCCGAAGGGCGTTGTCCGCTGTCACTGTCCGGCACTCGATGAGCAGCACGTATGAAAAGGTGCTGAAGTCACTCCTGTAACGCGTTTTTTTATGTTCGAATGTCGAATCAAACATTGCCCTACAGTTGCATCCAAAAAGTAGGTGTCTCAAACACGCAGACTGAAGAGTCTACGGGCTGCGTGTTTCGATGTAGGCGAAAATAGAGGCGATGGAGGCGAAACTCCCGAGTAAATTGTATGGAACACGACAGCTGGAAGCGGTGCAGCAGGCTACGTAACATCGGGGAGAGACACTTCGCCAGCTATAAATACCCATCATTCGCTCTTGCTCAAAAATTCGACGCGCACAAAGAATCTTGTTTGAGATAAAGTTTCAAATAAAGGTCACACCCTTTGTTCAAAGCTTTCCTAAAGTTGCTTGCTTCAAATAAGCTAAAGTAACCATTAAAAATGAAATATTAACTAAATCAACAAGTGCACCTGTAACACTCATAAAAAGTGAAATTTGGAAGCTGTCGTATGGCTCTGTGGTTTTAAAAGCAACTGTACGTGTGGTCAAGTGTCACCACGGCCTCATTAAGTGAGAGGCGCACGAAACGGTGTTATGCTTTCGCATAGTAGAGTACCTCGTACTCTAAATTGTTAACAACTTTTTCTAAACGCTGACGACTCTTTCATAGTAGAGGGCGCATCGACGTCTGAAGCATTCACAATTGATTCTTAACAATTCAAGCTCGAGTTCCCAAAGAGCTCCGCATTTCCCCTGCACTGGGACGGCTTCATGCCCTTCCATAGTAGAGTACCAAGTACTTTAAATATTTGACACTTTCTCTACATTCATTTTAATTGGCCCCTAATTCGGAACATTAGTATACACAGTCATAAATTGTTTTTTAGTGCTCGTATGTAATATGTATGCACTGCCTTTGCTTGTTTTCATCGTTTCGTTCGTGTATGTGCAAGTCGCGTGTACACTAAAACTTCCCTTCTTCAAAACGCATCCTCCTACTCGGGAGACTTGTTCCTGTTGTGTGCCTTGGAGCACGCTGACAGCATCATTTTTGCCTGTACACCTCCGGGACTTCATGTGGTGACTAGAGTGGGGTGTGCTTGCTACCTTTGGCTGCCTCGAAAGTTGGAGAATTATCTCATCAGCAACATTCCCGAAATGCTCCCTATGCGGGAAACAAATCGGCATGTTTTAAGGCAATTGATGCATCATTGCTCGTGTTTTCTGGAGGGCCGCACATTATTGATTTAGCAGTCAGAGTAAATCACTTCGTTTTGTCTGGGCATTTTTGTCGAGACCGCTTCGCCTGCCATTCGAAAAATTGTAAAGTGGACCCTCGTCCTCCCCGTGAATGCCTCTAACCAGCGCCTTCTAGGCCTGGGAATGGTGAGTACATTTCGGGAGCTTCGACATGCCACTTCCGCAAATCAATAAACTCAACTCCCACAGACGGTAGCGGGTCACAGACTATTAGCCCACCTACACATTCAACACATCCACATCACAAAATATCGCGTTCAACTCCCATTCAAGTGGAGATGCGCCCTCTTGTGCGCCCTCTTCCAAACATGTTCGTTCAGTACCGGCAGAAATGCCATCTATTTACGCAAAGAGTACAGTCTTGTTTCACACTAAGGGGAAATCTCAGATCTCATAACACATGGCGTGGCCAGCGCTGTACTCGTGTGCCGGTATAGCAGATGACATGGTTCAACACTATGGCCCTTCAAGTGTCTGTGCATGCGGGAGCTGCTGCCGGCGCTTGAAATGCAGCGTTGGCAGGAGTTTCATTCACATGTTTCGAGATTTCCCCGAAGTATGAAACAGACTGTTCATACTGACTTTTTACTAGTATTTCTCGTTTACCATGTGATGTACATATGTGCACGTGTCCAATAAGGTTGATAACTGAGTTAGTTGGTGATTAATCATTTTACCGAGAGGTAAAGTATTTTTCTGTAATAAATTTAGTAGTGTAGCGAGTGTCATGTCCTTCTTATCCCTCTTGTCCATGTTAAAAACTGCGCTACGAATCCTTGCGTCAAAATGTATACATGTCGGTTTTTTTTTTTCAACAAATTTTTCCGTGTCTGTGCTTGTTCTGTTCTGTTGAGATGCTTCGTTGAAACGTTATTGATGTCCACCATCTGCCAGAATAAATTTTCTAAACACTAGCATTCAGCAAACGTCCGTGCTGGGCGGTCTTTTAGTGAAAAAATGAATCTTAGTGTAATATTCAGCGTAGATCGTCGACAACTCTTTCTTTAAAAAAAAAACACAGATCTTACTTGAACAATTGAATTGCTGCACAAACTTGAAGAAAACAAGAGAGACAGGAAAGAGCGCAGACTACCAACTGTTTATTGTCGTTTTATGAAGCCAATATATACATGCTACGCTGCGCTTCCACGATGCGCACAAATCCAAAGACGCCGCAAACAAAGCCGACCAAATAAAATCAAAATTGACTGCCACCACAATGACAAACGTGAAAAATGGCAAAATACAAAAGTGATACCCACCACAATCTAACGGCGTAATCCCAAGGTGTGCGCTCATCTTTTTTTATTTATCTTTTATTATTCATTGCACCAAGCATCAACTAAGGCATGAAATAAAAAAAATGGAAACATACTCTAGAGATTTTCGTTTTAAAAACCCTAAAAATAGCGCTTAGCACTAAATAAAACAATAAATTAACATCTTCAAATTCACTCCGAGCAGCCCCAAATGAGAAACCCGAAGAAGCAGTACGCTGAGAGAGTCAAAAACTATACTAACATATAACCTTACAAAACATTACGTAGCGTCACATGGGAAGAAAACAAGAACACTAATGAACAACACAAAGGAAGAGGAATGGAAGAGAACACAATGCAAGGCGTTAGCCACAACATTACACATGACCATGTAGGAAGACCATTTCCCTGTCCGAAAGTGAAATTGAAGGCATGCTTATGCACTTGTCATCATATTGCCTGATAAAGTACGCTTCGATTATCTCTCTTTCGGTCTTTTCACGTGCCTTAGCCATGACTGACGCACTCTCGAACCGGGGGGTGCAACCGCATGTCCTACAGTGGAAATCTAAATGACCACCATTTTTTCCTTTTACGGCCAAACTGTGCTCACGCAAGCGTTCGTTGAGGCAACGCCCCGTCTGCCCTATGTACACCCTCCCAAACGACAAAGGAATCAGATATACAACAGCAAATACACACCTAATGAACACGTTCGCATGCTTTTTTGTGCATTTTGCCTTCTTCTGTTTTGTCATTAACGAGCAGATCTGACGTAACTTTGTAGGCGCAGAAAACAGTACATCCACTCCGTACCTATTAGCCACCTTTTTTACATTATGGGAAACACTATGTAAGTAAGGCATAACATGAATAAGCCTCTTCTCCCTTCCTTCGACGCTTGGACCCCCGCCCTTGTATTTTTTAAGAAGGCTTTGTTTGCGGCGTCTTTTGGATTTGTGCGCATCGTGGAAGCGCAGCGTAGCATGTATATATTGGCTTCATAAAACGACAATAAACAGTTGGTAGTCTGCTCTCTTTCCTGTCTCTCTTTTTTTCTTCAAGTTTGTGCAGCAATTCAATTATTCAAGTATGAACCAACTAGTCTGCAAAAAAGTATTGCTTCAACAGATCTTACCCTTTCAGAATTACCACTTCCGTAACGGAAATGACGTCGGTCAATTTTAAGTGACTTAAGTCACTTTCGTGTCGAAAGTATTAAATGTAGAAAGGAAAGCTATAAATACGGAGACGAAGACAGGCCAATGCACATGGATGGAAATGGTATTTTTCGTTGATAAGCCTGGAAATTACGCGAATGGCGATATGTCTGTCACGAAATACTTTATGCGTACTGTGGTTGGGATCTGCGGTAGAGAGAGAACCGGTGCAGGCCAAACTCTTGCGCCAGGTTGATGTAGATGGCGCGCGCGCACCGTCCAGTCCTTCCAGCTGTTCTCCATGACGTCTCGGAATGTCGCCTCGAGGACCTTGAAGCCGGCCACGATGTAGGCGGTGCGGCGGTCGTCGGGGCTGGCGTATGCGCTGCGGACCGTACGGTAGGTGCTGCCGGATCTCCTCGTAGATGCCTGCGCATCGTGCATGCGGTACATTTAGATTGCGTGAGCATTAAGAGTGTCAAAGCATGCAGAACAACCAAATCAATCCAACAGACAATCAAGGCCAAGAAAGCATACAATACATTCAATGTTGTCTTAACCATAATGTAGTAATCAAGTAAACCTAAATAAACGAAAGTGGAACAAAAAGCACCTTTTCGTCGGTAAGATCAGAACGAAGAACTATCAAATTACGCTTCCCAAGAAGGA
>WOVY01005148.1:0-51331 GCA_013436015.1 Rhipicephalus annulatus
AGGAAGGTGTTTACGTGTGCAATGTACATGCACTTGTATACCTTCCTGACGATGTGCAGGAAGGTGGCCATCTTGACTCATTTTCAGCATTCCCGTTTAATAACTTTTTGGGTCAATTGAAGCGTGACTTGAAATCTCTAAACTGACTGCTTCAAGTCGTGAAGCGCTTGTGTGAGCGCAGTAAGAGTGACGTGTTCAAAACAGCACTCCCAGAAAAGCAAGTAACTTTACAAAAGCCAGATGAATCTGGACCTACTCCTTCAGGTTTACAGGGACAACAGTTGCACTGCATAGCTTTTTGAGATGTAGTTATTGCAACCAACACTGCTGACTCTTGTCTTCTTATGAAAGACGGAAACGTTGTGATTGCAACAAATATTTTATCAGATAGTGTTGATGTAAAGATATCTGCTAGATTTTTTGAACAACTGACCAACTTTCATGCTGATATTGTGGGGACAACTGGGCTCCATGCTTATCAGGCTTCGGACTTTTCAGCAGTCAATGCAGCATGGTCAATCAAGGAGATGAAGTCAAAGTGCTGCTGCTCACCTGATAGACAAGGTTTTGTTGTACTGGGTTCTTTGTACTGAGTTCTTTAACCCAGTGTTGTACTAGGGTTCTTTAACGTGCACCCAAATCTGAGCACGTGAGCCTACAACATTTCTGCCTCCATCTAATATGCAGCCGCCGCAGCTGGGATTCGATCCCACGACTTAAGATAACATGCTCTTTCAAGATGTAGTTTCAGAGCACATCTATGTTGCGACTTGTAGGGATCACCAGTAACCATCCTTGCCCTCATCCACACTAGCGGCCATATAAAGCAGCCACGCAGGGCCCCTCGGTATTTCCCTGGATGTGCAAGCAAAGCGAGCGACAGATGAGAGGAGAAGTTGGCAAAAGTATGTGATGAGTTTTTATGCGCGTGAAGAGTCCATCAGGCCCTAAAATAGTGGCAACCAGCGTGGAGGTTATTCTTCTGATTTGTGCCACTGTCATGATAAAGGTGCGAAAAACAATTAAGTGGTTGCCGTGCGGGGGCCATGAACAACAACAAAGGGGTCAAAAGCTTTAAATTTTGAAGTGCGGTCATGTGCAAGCAGGCAGCAAGCGACAACATATACCAACAAGGGACTACAATGGCACAATGTGATGTGGACCAGGAAGGTAGCACTATTGCAAGACAGTGCTGACAGTGATCATTATTGGTGGTTGGACGAAATTCGAGTTTTTAAAATAGCTGCTGCGAACAAGTACTTTACAGAGCTTTTACAAGACTACGTGCATTAATTTTGCCCCGCCACGGTGGTCTAGTGACTAAGGTACTCGGCTGTTGACCCGCAGGTCGCGAGTTCGCATCCCGGCTGCAGCGGCTGCAATTTCGATGGAGGCGGAAATGTTGTAGGCCCGTGTGCTCAGATTTGGGTGCACGTTGAAGAACGCCAGGTGGTAGAAATTTCGGAGCCCTTCACTACTGCGTCTCATAATCATATGGTGATAACAGCGAAAGTTGGGCTAGTTCGTGGTTCATACTTGGGAAGTAAAAACGGCGCAAAAATATAGACAAGGACAGAGGAAGAGACGACACCGCGCTGTCTCGCAACTAAACTTTATTGAAAGATACACGCACATATATCAAACATTTGTGTCCGGGTCAAAAGCTTGATATATGTGCGTGTATCTTTTAATAAAGTTTAGTTGCGAGTTCAACGCGGTGTCGTCTCTTCCTCTGTCCTTGTCTATATTTTTGCACTGTTTTTACTTCCCAATAATCATATGGTGGTTTTGGGACGTTAAACCCGACGTATCTATCTATCTCTCTACGTGCATAAATTGTGCAGTGGTGGTGAATGGTTGTCATGGTCTTATCAAAAGCATCTGCAATGTTTATGCTGCTACTAAAGCTATTTTGTTTGTTTATTATCTGCAGTAGTTCCCGAATATTCCTTGTTTTTGCAGAACAAAGTGCCGCGGCCTGCTTTTTTGATCACAGCCAAGCCTTGAATGAGCATCGGGGAATAAAGTATATACGGGCATCATGCAATAGTATATATTTGCAATCAAGACATGCAGTTGAGCTGAGTTAATGCTGCCAACAGCTGCGAAATGTAAAAAGTCTTTAAAACTGCTGATTAGAGTGCTTCGAATCAGTCTGGTTCAGTGCTTGCTTATATATACAAGCCGCTACCACACATGCGTTTCACCAATAATCTAATGTACTTTAGAATACCCTAGTGCAGGTTGAAGACATGCTCCAGCTATGATTCGCAAGTTTGTCTTTTCAGTTAAAAAGACTTCTGACATTCGGCCTGTTTTCAGCGTTGCATGAGCATAATTTACAATAATTCTTAACATTTTATAAATGTTACGAAAGTGTAACTTGTAACGTCGCTCTTGCGTTTTGCTCAACGTTTGCAAACATTAGCGTAACGTCTTATTAATGTTTCCATAATGTTCAAGATAACATTATCGCTACGTTTATTCAGAACGTTAGCAGAGCATTTAGTTTCGACGACATTAAAAAACTGTTTCAACATTAAAGCTGAACGTAAAAGTAACATTATTATAACGTATTTGTGCTGCTTGGGCACGTGGCTGAGCGGTATAACATCCGCTTGCCACGCAAACAACCTGGGTTCGATCCCAACTCTGATCCAGGTTTCTTTATGGCTTATATAATTTGCATTCTCACTTTGTTGGTCACGCATAGGATGACGAATTTTAACTCACACCCAACAACGCCGACTCCGTCACCAACCCCGTAAATTCTGCGAAACGAGCTTTTCAACGTTATTGCGGTCGAACGACAGCAACAAAAAAATTTAAACCATTTCTCAATAAAGGGAACCATGTGGAGATGCAAAGCAGCGCTAGTGTTCATTTGCGTGTCCATTTGTGTGTTTCATTTGTGGGCAGTGTTGTGTTTTTATTACTCTTAGAAGCCAGCGTAGGAGGTCGGAGAGGGGGGTCACGTGATACGGCATCATGCAAGCATGAGTGCATCGGCTGATCCTGCAAGCGAGGCACAACACTTGGAGTAGCCGTGCGTGGGTTGGTGTGAGCGTACACGACAGTTACCGCCCTCCCATTCGTGGGCTCACAGCTGTCTCGTGTTAGGAAAAATTAGTGCGGCCATTCAATCCGTACGTCTCAGCGTTATGGTCACGCTGCCTAGGCTTCATTACATTGTCGTTTACTAGGATGTGTATCAGGTTGACGGCGTGCATGACAAACATGACTGATAGGTAAGGACATGATTGACGTGTTCTGCACGCGTCCGCTATATAAGAAAATGTATGACGGAAACACGTAATATATGTTCTATGAAGGATTCGCGCATGTTTCATCGAAGATGTTTTTACTGAAATACGTGTGTATGCTTCTTACTGAGGCGGTACTGCATGACAAATCATGACATGAATGGCACAGTACGAATATCAGAATTGAGAGCAGTTTGTCGTAGAACAGATAGTTGGGCTAGCTGATACTAATTTACTCTTTAAGAACAGCAGTGACAAAAAAGGCGACGACCAAGACTGGAACGTTGAGGCTCTGAACTTTGACAAAGGCGTTTAACCGCGTCTCAAGAAGAACTTTCGATGGGTGGTACGATAACTTTAGTAACCTCAATAAAATATGAAAATCTAGGGATCAAGGTTTGTATGTTGGGTTTAACGTCCCAAAACCACCATATGAATATGAGAGACGTCGTAGTGGAGGGCTCCGGAAATTTCAACCACCTGGGGTTCTTTAACGAGCATCCAAATCTGAGCACACGGGCCTACAACATTTCCGCCTCCATCGGAAGCGCAGCCGTCACCGCCAGGACTCAAACTCGCGACCTGCGGGTCAGCAGCAGAGTACCTTAGCCACTAGACTACCACGGCGGGGCAATGTAGAGATCAAGACTGAATCGAAACAAGGTATTTTGCGCAGCAATAAAGTAATTTACCTCAGAGAAAGACCCTAAAAAGTCATCATGTGCGACAAGGAGTCGCATTAACACACGTAATATTCCGCGACGAAACCATGAGATTGCACCTGACGTCACACCTTGCGATAATTTCAGATGGCTGCTAGCTTCTAACTCCTTAAAATATTGGAGGGCGCCTCAGCTTCACCTTCAAGAGTAAATCAGCCCCGTCGCATTGGTCTAGTGGCTAAGGTACTCGGCTGCTGACCCGCAGGTCGCGGGATGAAATCCCAGCTGTGGCGGCTGTATTTCCGATAGAGGCGGAAATGCTGAAGGCCCTTGTGCTAAGATTTGGGCGCACGATAAAAAAAACCCCAAGTGGTCGAAATTTCCGAAGCCCTCCACTACGGCGTCTCTCATATTCATATGATGGTTTTGTGACATAGAAACCCACATATCAATCAATCAATCAATTAATCAATCAATCAATATATCAAGAGTAAATCTCGATAGCGTAATCGGGCCTCGTGTGTATCGGCGTCTCAGCTGGTTCGGTTCTTGGTGAAAGCCTGAATCATACCTTTATGAAACCAGTGATTATATGCGTAACAAGGCCGTTTTAAAGTAATATTGAATGCCTATCGCAAGCATAGTTACTAAGCACTCTCTACGCCATAGTTATTCCTTTTGTGATTGTGTGAAGAGCACACTGTGAGTTCGTAGTGCAACACATGAGTTTAGTAGCTGTTCACATCGTTGATGGTTTCACTGCTGGTGATGATTAAGTATGCGTTAGTTATTTGTAATGAACGGGCCTCTAAAGCACTCACTCGTTACTGAATTTCTATATCTTGAAGCTTCGCGCGATTGTATCTTTCTGGCACGCATTGTATTGTTACGTGAATAACGAGCCACTCACACTGCAGGCTATTCACAAAATATATTTGTACGAGCGGTTGCAGCGCTGGCCTTGGCCAGTCGAGCTCCGAGCTCAAGAAGCAAAACACCGTAGTTCTCTTCGTCGGGTGTGCACGTCGGTAATATGCATTCCAGCAGCGTACATGTAGCAATATGATACGCTAAGGCATATAGTGTCCTAAGCTTAACAAGGGGGGCTCTAACGCTGCGATCATTGAACAACCATAAAGTGCCAACCACTGGCACGCGTATGCACGCGCCAACGCGTCAAAAGCTTCTAGTCGCGCCTGTGGAGGAAAAGGGTGCGCAACCACTAACACGCGTCAACCGCGTTGTTGCCCACGCGTCCAAGGCCGATGCACAATTTTGCTTGATCTTTTGGCTTAGGACTGTCGAAGTTCACCACAGAACGGCATGTTCTTAATTGGAGCGGGTTTGTATGTTTCTGAGGATATGAGAACAGGTTAAAAAATTGATAGTGCTTCACCCACCGCAGTTTAGACTATTTCAGAAGTAATGGACATTCCAGTGCCCAAAGTATTTACAGCAGTATGCACCAAAAATGAACATCGGTGCGTGTGCCGCCCCGCGAATGAACATTCGCGTCTAGGATACTCTACGCCTATCATATGATCTTCAAGGGGGAGGGGGATGGTGTACGTCTATCAAGGTTCTTCTTAAAGGGGGGGGGGGCAAAAGTTCGTCGCATTGCCCCCTTCCTATTATGCCCATGTAGGGGCAGACTAGCGCCCCCTCCCTATTGTGTTAATATATAGAGTTGACATTGAGACCACCCCCCTACTCTCTTCGGTGAATGAGGCGGCGGCTGCCCTCCTAATCAGGTTTACAAACCACCGGGTTTCTATACCTGCTCTACCAAATTTATTAACAATATCGTGCATATGCTAGTACCTTAAGTACAATTACACTTCATACTTTATAGCACTCAACTTAATAATCACGCCTGAAACTTCATGATGTGACAGATTTAAGACATAAGACCACAATTGAGGCCAGAGTAGCAGGCTTTCGGCTGATGTGTGTGCTGGTAATATTCTCGAATGCAACAAAGCACACCTGGTTCTTATTGATACAACAGATATTGGTCATAAGACTACAATTGAGGACAGAGTAGCAGACTTTCAGCTTATGTGTGTATTAGAAATATCCTCTAATGCAACAAAGCACATCTGGTTCTTATTGATACAACAGATATTGGTCATAAGATAGGAACCAAATACTGCAAAAAATGCCTTTGGGCATTTTCCATAATCTAAATGTGCGGTAATGCAACTAACTGTGCCTGACACTTCATGATGTGACAGATATCGGTCATAATATTGCAACTGAACCCTGTATAGAAGACTTCTGGACGTTGTCTTTAGTCAAAGTATTCTTTAAAGCGACAAAAATGCACCAAACTGCTCATGAAGTCACAGATATTGGTAACAATATTGGAACTGAACCCTGTATGGAAGATTTCTGTATGTTGGCTTTAGTCAAAGTATTTTCTAAAGCGACAAACCGCACCAAACTGTTCATGAAGTCACAGATATCAGTCATAATATTGGAACTTAACCCTGTATGGAAGACTTCTGGACGTTGTCTTTAGTCAAAGTATTCGCTGAAGCGACAAAGTGCACCCAGCTACTCATGAAGTCACAGATATTGGTCATAATATTGCCACATTGATTATGCAGCACCAAGAGAACAACGAGGAACACGGGCAGCGAGAGAAAAAAGACGAGGTTCTTTTCCGATCAATTTGCTAGTGTTCTGTTCCTATAAAATGAGTTTCCTGTATTCAACTGCTGCTGTTTCTGCATTGGACACTGGTGGAGGTGCTGGGTACATGCTCGGGACGCCTGACAACAGCCCCGCATCTAGTCCAGAAAGACTTCCGCGCATCGACACCCCCGTTCACCGCAGCAGCGACCACCTGTTAGGTCTCAGCCCGGTCTATTGCCGGAAAGCGAGACCGTGCCGGAAAGCATGACGGCGCCTGGAAGTACTAGCCCCAACATGTGCAGCCCAAGCATGACACAGGTAACTGTTTTGAACCCTCGACTTCCGGTTGACTTCCACGGAAATGCATATGAGGATGCACGCGGCTGGCTCGAGGAATTCGAGCACACAGCGAATGTTAACGGGTGGAACACCACACGTAAATTGGGTTACGTTTATTTTCCGCTTCAAAACGGAGCCCAAACATGGTTCACGAATCGCGCGTGGTCGTCTTGGGACCAGTTCTGGCAGAAGTTACTCGACATGTTCACGAGCACTGAAAGACGAGAAATCGCACAGTGTCTCTTCGAGTCACGGATTCAGAAACCAAATGAATCCGTTACGATGTTTGTTGAGGACATGGCGCGGCTATTTCGTCGAGCAGATCCTAATATGCCGGAAGCCAAAAAGGTTAGCCACCTCATGCGGGGCGTTAAGGAGCAGCTCTTCACTGGTCTCGTACGAGACCCGCCTACAAGTGTTGATGAATTCTCCAAGGGGGCGACATCTATCGAACGCGCACTGCATCTACGCTATCGCCAGTATGACCGCCCAACCCACAGTGCACCGATCAGCCACGACCAAAGCAACAACACCCGACGAAGGTTCTTTGCGCCAACTATTACGAGAAATCGTAGAAGAAGAGGTCGAGAAGCTCGTCGCCAAACCAAATGACTGCGCGATCACCTCAGTAACAGATGTTGTACGCCAGGAGATCTCAGGCAAGCGCTCTCGCTTCCTGAGCCGAACACGAACACTCGCAGGGCAAGCTATGCAGACATAGTCCGCCGACAGCCAGCGAACGTGCCGACACCACATCAGTACCACGAGCAACATCCGCCGACAGCGCCTTGGTACTACAGGAAAACTTCGACGCCGAGGCGGCCAGCACTTCGCAAGACTGACATCTGGCGTACCCCTGACTATAGGCCCCGGTGCTTTCATTGCGGGGAAGCAGGCCACATCGTTCGGTGTTGCCTTTATCACGTCGCAGGGTACCAAAGGTTTCCTTCCACTATTCCTCGGCGCCATTTCAACGAAACACCTGACGTCGACCTGAGTGTCATGACCCAGCGGGATGTACCTCCTGGGTTTCGGTCGTGCTCACCCTCTCCTGGGTGTTATTCTCTATCCTCTAGACGGAGCACCACTAACATGCCAAAAGGAAGATCTCTTAGTCCACGCCAGGGAAACTAAAAGTAGTAACCTCAGGAGGGAGGTTGTGAATCGTCGAAGTGCTGAAAATCCCCCAATACTGCCGAGCGAAGAGAGACAATTTTAAATGAATCGACGAAAGATGGGGTTGTTACTGCCGAAGTTACAATTACGATTGACGGACATGACGTCATGACATCGGTCGAAACTGGCGCGGACTTCTCAATAATGAGTGAGAGTCTGGCAGACACGCTGAGGGAGGTTTGAATGTAAGGGACAAGACTGCAAATTAGAGGAGCTGGAGGGCAGCTACTCACACCTACCGGAAAGTGCACCGCAAGAATGAAGATAGGGGATGCATCTTTCGGCGTAACTTTCGTCATTCTTTCTGAGTGTCGCAAACAGGCAATCTTGGGGATGGATTTCTTGCGTGAATATGGTGCCATTATCGATATACTGGACGGTGTACTGACCTTTTCAGCGGATCAAAGCGCAGTGCTACACCGAAATCCCTGCGAGTCATTGACGATGTGACCGTACCTTCGTTAGCGTGCCTTGTTTCAGTCACGTGCAGCGAGCAGAATACTGGAGAAGGAATCGCTGAACAAGTATTGCCGCTTCTACTCTCTCGCCGTGTTGCAATTGCAGAAGTATCGTCAATGTTGTGTGCGGTGAATCTAAGGTTTTGTTGACGAATTTTACCAACGAGCGACGACACATTACACAAGGCACTACAGTTGCCTACTTCGACGAGATCACCGAAATCCGCGAGTGGTGTGTAGCACAACAGGACGAGCCGCAAGCCACGTCAGCCCCACCACCTATTGACGTAAGCACGGATTTGTCACCAGCACAGAGACAGCGTCTACTAGATCTTCTTCATCAGTTCAAAGACTGTTTTTCATCGGCCTCGAGGGTCAGTCAAACGCCACTGACGAATCACCGGATAATGACGGAGCAGACGGCAAAGCCAATATGACAGAACCCATACCATGTACCACCGGAAGAGCGTGAAGCAATCCAGGAACAATTAAGGAAAATGCTCAATGATGACGTCATCAAGCCGTCAAGAAGTCCTTGGGCATCGCCGGAATTGCTGGTTAAAAAGAAAGACGGAAGCTTGCGATTTTGTGTCGACTACCACAAGCTGAACCGTGTGACAAAGAAAGACGTACACACATTACCGCGCATCGATGATTCACTCGACAGGCTGAGGTATGCACGCTACTTCTTGCCTATGGACCTCAAAAGTGGGTATTGGCAAATGGAGGTCGACGAGCGAGATAGAGAAAAAACAGGTTTTGTAACGCCTGACAGGCTTTATGAATTTAAAGTCTTGCCATTCAGATTGTGCTCAGCCGCCGCCACATTTCAGAGACTGATGGATACCATTCTGTCAGGCCTTAAGTGGCAGACATGTCTGGTCTATCTGGACGACGTCATTGTTTTTTCAAAAACATTTGAGGAACACCTGAGCAGGCTGCTATCGGTATTCAGGGCACCAAGGTCTGCCGGCCTGACGCTGAAACCCGAGAAACGTCATTTCGGTTTGAAGGAGCTCCCATTTTAGGCCATGTGGTGAGCCTTGAAGGTGTTCGACCTGATCCCGATAAGATTGCAGCCGTCAGAAAATTTCCGGTGCCAACAGACAAGAAATCAGTCAGACGTTTCCTTGGTCTATGCGCATGCTACCGAAGGTTTATTGCCAATTTCTTCCACATAGCCTCATCGTTAACACGACTCACAAGATAAGACGTTTCGTTCACATGGAGCGACAATCAACAGGCGGCATTTCGCGATCTCCGACAACGTCTGCAGACTCGGCTTGCTCACTTTGATGAGGATGCTCCTACCATGCTCCACACAGATGCCAGCAACGTGGTTTTAGGCGCTGTACTCGTCCAGTGGCAAGACGCAGCCGAGCGTGTGATCGCATATGCTAGTAGGACGCTTTCCCGCGCTGAGTGCAACTACTCCACAACAGAAAAATAGTGTCTTGCTGTCGTATGGGCGGTCATAAAGTTTGGTCCGTACCTCTATGGTCATTCCTCTACGTAGTAAGCGACCATCATTCCCTCTGCTGGCTGACCAACTTCAAAGACCCGTCTGGTCGGCTCACACGGCGGAGCTTACGCCTTGAAGAGTTTGATATGACGGTCATGTATAAGTCCGGACGGCAGCCCGCCGACGCCGATTGCTTATAAAGGTCACCAATAAAGCGCGATGATGACACAGAAGATGACAGCATGGCGCTTGTAGGAGTCGTCGACACCACTGCGATTTCGTGCAAGCAGAAAGAAGACAGCGAGTTGCTTCCCCTTATTGAATTTTTTAATGGTCGGACAACAACCGTCCCTCGAAGATTTGCAAGGAGCCTACCGTGATTCTGATTACGTAGTGGTGTTCTCTATAAGAACTTTTCTCTCAGAGGAAGCACCCACCTACTTGTCGCTCCGACGTCAAACCGTGAGAAGATACTTTGTGCTTGCCACGATGAGCCAACGTCTGGTCATCTCGGATACACACGCACTTGGCGAGAATCCAACAGAAATGCTACTGGCCAAGACTTCAAGCTATTGTGAAGCATTACGTGCGCACTTGCCTTGATTGCCAACGACAAAAATTGCCACCGTTAAAACAAGCTGGACTATTACAACCAATTCAAGTGCCCGCGGTATCGTTTGCCCATATTGGAATGGATTTCCTTGGACCCTATCCGACTTCCCATGCTGGCAACAAGTGGGTAATAGTCGCCACTGATTACCTTACGCGCTACGCGGAAACAAAGGCTTTGTCAAGTGGCACCATCATTGAAACCGCACGATTCTTTGTAGAAAATATCGTCCTGAGGCACGGTTCTCCGACAATCATAATAACGGATCGAGGTGCCGCTTTCATGGCCGTGCTCCTGAAGACAGTGCTTGAGCTTAGTGGAACAGCCCATCGGAAAACCACTTCCTATCATCCACAAACCAATGGCTTAACAGAACGCCTCAACGAGACTATTGCCGACATGTTGAGTTTGTACGTTGACGTGAATCACAAGAACTGGGATGACATTCTACCGTACATCACGTTCGCCTATGATACAGTGCAGCAAGAAACTACACTAAGAACGCCGTTCAGCCTCCTTCATGGCTGTGAAGTGATGACGATGCTTGACGCCATGTTACTGCACGACTGCAATGACATCGATTTGGACGCTGCATCTTTAACCCAACGAGCATAAGAAGCGAGGCAGCTTGCACGCGTCCGAATCGCGCAGCAGCAAAATTACGATGCCGAACGTTATAATGTGCGACAACGACATGTCGTCTATCGGCCTGGCGACAAAGCCTGGGTATGGAGTTCTATCCGCCGCCGGGGACTGCTTGGAAAATTGCTGAAGAGGTATTTTGGCCCCTACACAGTTTTACAACGCCTGAGCGGTCGTTCCTGACAGCCCCTCGACAACTCGCCAGCAAAAACCGGAAATTGTGCACGTCGTGCGAATGAAGCCCTTTTTTTCTGACTCATTCACACCATACATCTACTAAGCCGTCTTTTGTAGAAGAGCATCGGGACGCTGCTTTCTGGAGGGGGGCAAATACCACATTGAATATGCAGCACCAAAAGAACAACGAAGAACACGGGCAGCGAAAGAAAAAAGATGAGGTTTTCTTTCGATCAGTTTGCCAGTGTTCTGGTACAAATAAAGTCAGTTTCCCGTATTCAACTGCTGCTGTTTATGCATTGTGACAGTATTGGAACTGACTCCTGTATGGAAGACTTCTGGACGTTGTCTTTAGTCGAAGTATTCTCTAAAGCGACAAACCGCATCCAACTGTTCTTGAAGTCAGAGATATCAGTCATAATATTGCAACTGAACCCTGTAGAGAAGACGTCTGGACGTTGTCTTTAGTCAAAGTATTCTCTAAAGCGACAAAGACGCACCCAACTGCTCATGAAGTCACAGATATCGGTCACGATATTGGAACTGAACCCTGTATGGGACCGAATGTCTTTAGTCAAAGTATTCTCTAAAGCGACAAAGACGCACCCAACTGTTCATGAAGTCACAGATATCGGTCATAATATTGGAACTGAACCCCGTATAGAAGGCTTTTGAATGTTGTCTGCAGCCGAAATGTTCTCCAATGCAACAACCCTACACCCTACTCTTCATGATGTGACGGATTTAGGTCATTAGGCTGTAATTGCGCCCTGTGCGGAAGGCTTTCGAATGGTAAGCTTATTAGAAATATCCTCTACTGCAAAAAAACCGCACCTTGCTTTTAATGATACAACACATACTGATAAGAATGTAAAGAGGGGTTTATTGAAGGACTGAGCAAGCGGGTGGTAGCTCTAAAGGAACGCAGGCGGGCCCAGATGACGGTGCTTCATCGCCAATCTCGTGCCTTTTTCTTGTGTCGATGATAGCTGACCTGATGGTATGCACGTCTCTCTTATTCACTACAATTACCCCCGGCGAAAAAGTTGAAGCCATCCTGGCAATCTAACACGTGGGGACAAGCAGGTCAAAGTAGGGCTTCAGACGGTTTACGTGAACGATATCACGTCCACGCCGACGACGGTCGCTTGGTGGCGTGAGGGGTTCAATGGCGTAGTTCACGGGTGAAGTACGCTCGACCACGCGGTACGGACCATGATAATTAGAGAGTAGCTTGGGTGATACACCAGGGGCGCAGGGCGGTACATGAAGCTATACAAGTGCTCCAGGAACGAACGTTGGTGCAGAACGATAGTCGTTGTCACGGGTCTCCTTCTGGCGCTGTTGGTCGGATGTAGCACATTGCGGGTCAGAATGAAACGACGCGCAGATGGTAGAACGCAGCGTTCGGGGAATGAATAGTAGCCATTTCCTACCATCTGCTGAATAGTTGCGCCGGTACAAAAGGCCATCCCGAATACTGAAGTGTGGAGCCTGGTGGCGCAAGGTTTGAGTGGTTGGAAGTGTCGGTGCCTCGGATAACGCGTCAAGAAGCGAAGCGATCCATGGGTCATTGCGTTTTGCAGAAGAGATGGTGTCCTCGTCAAGAGCTGACAATGTGTTGTCCGAGGAAACAGATGCAATGTCCGGGGATAGGGGAGATCGTGACAGTGCATCAGCATCGGTATGCTTGTCGCCGAAACAATATACAATGCGAATCTCATATTCTTGAAGCCGAAGATCCCAACGGGCAAGACGACCCGATGGGTCCTTAAGCGAAGATAACCAGCATAATGCGTGGTGGTCCGTTACTACATCAAAAGCACGGCCATAAAGTTGTGGGCGGAACTTGACAAGCGCCCAAGCGATCGCCAAGCATTCCTTCTCGGTGATCATGTAGTTTGATTCAGCCTTGGTGAGAGTTTGATTCAGCCTTGGTCTTGTTCACTCGCCAACAGCACCACCAGAAGAACGCGAAAGGGTTCTTGAGGCTTACTAATGCAGCTGTTCCAACGGGATGAGCAGGCGTAGGCACGTCTGTGTGGTCAAACACGACGGTCGAGAATGATTGACGTCACAGCCCACAGGTGGAAGAGTGAGTGGGCCAGATTTTTTAAGTGTGAATACACTTTATAGGCGACCCCAACCCATCCACCGCCGTCGGCGGCGTCCGCAGTCTTCTCTCTATCTTTAAAAGAAAGAGGACTTGGCGGGCCGCAGCGCGACGCTCTACCGAATAAGCCACGGACGCGACGCTGATATCGGTGTCGCTCCTCCGCTCTCCTCGCTCGCTGCAGCTGCTCGCGCACCCCTCTCTCTCGCACGCCCTCCTTCTCTCTCAGTCTCCCGTCGAGAGCGGGTCGTGCGATGGATGTCCCGGAGGCAACGCTACCAGCAACAACGAAAGCAGTACAACCGAATGCCAGCACTGCACCCGTCGTTGGAGGTGACGGTACCGCGGTGGTTTCGCCGACGTTGGAAGACAAGGCGGCGCTGCGAAGGG
This sequence comes from Rhipicephalus annulatus, assembly GCA_013436015.1. NCBI lineage: Eukaryota > Metazoa > Arthropoda > Arachnida > Ixodida > Ixodidae > Rhipicephalus > Rhipicephalus annulatus. The sequence goes on from WOVY01005148.1 coordinate 13,930, forward strand.
CTCGTGAGACCGAACGTAAGCGGGTGAAGCGTGCAGCGGATGCCGAACTGCGTGCTCGCGAGGCCGAGGACAAGCGGGCGAAGCGTGCAGCGGATGGTGAACTGCACACTCGCGAGGCCGAGATGAGGCGTCAGCATCGAGCCGCGAACGCGGCCCAAGAAGCGGAACGACAACGCTAGCGTCAGGCGGAGAAGGGCGATGAAGGCCGGCGTCAAGACGCCGCTCGCAATCGTCAACGGCGAGTGGACGTTCCCGAAGCCATTCCAGCCAGTGAACGTGCTGCGCGGGAGAGGGTGCGAGCCCTGGACTTTGCTCGTCCGGACGCGTCGTGAAGTGTAAATAAATAATACTTCGTATATAATGTATCTGTGTACAAATGCTTCATGACAAACAACACTTAAATTCATTAATGACACTTTAATCATCATCATCAGTAATAAAACTCCCAAGCATTTCCCCGAGGGTGAACATGGTCAAGTGCGAATGCATGGGGTGATGCTATGAGGGGGAGTAAAGTGAAAATCCGTTGGCATTCGCCAGTGAGTTAACGTAAACTCCCCCGTGTGATCAAATTGCGATTCCTAGGAACCATTAAACCATAAAGGCACCATAGTGTGATTAATAAATATAATAGTGCGAATTAATAAATACCCCTTATAGCATCACCCCGTGCATTCGCACTTAACCATGTTCACCCTCGGGAAATGCTTGGGAGGTTTTTTTTCTAGGTGGTGTTACGCGTGTCAGCTCTCTCTCGCTTCAACCTCTCCACCTTTGGCAACTTTTGAGCCCACTCCTCACGTCGGCATAATCTCACCCGCACCACATCTCTCTATCTGTCGGAGAAAAAGAGCCGTGAATCGGTGGTTGCGCGCGCGGCGCGTCCCTCGAGAATCTTGCGGTGCCGACAATGTGGACAGCGCACCACTGTTTGCCGCGCGATCACGCCGACGGGTGAGGCGCCGTCACGGCATGCTTCCAGCTAGTGTGCGCGTACGTTTACCAGCTGTCACCGGCGTTGCGAGGGTTAGCGAAGCCGATCGCGTTCGAAAATGGCGACGTCAACATTGATTGACGAAGCGCGAGCCAGGGAAGCCGAACGCAAGCGTTGGCAGTGCAAGACCAGTGACATCGACGTGGTGCTAGTGAAGAACACCGATCACGTTCGATAGTATGGATGCAGCGCGGGTAACACCGACGAGACGCGATCCAAAGAAGCCGAAGGCAAATGTCTTCGATGCTTCCTGCCTCCCTTGTTTTTGCGTTTCGAACAAACGTTTACTGAAGTCGAGTCGAAAAAAATGGCCGCATATCCACGGAGTGAATGATGGAGAGTGGGGCGAAGCATTCGTCCGTCCATGCGTCCGTCTGTGTGACCGTCCATGCGTGTCTTCGTGCGCCCGTCCCTGCGTTCGTTCATGAATCCACCCCTGCGTCTGTTCATGCGTCCATCCGTGCATCTGTCTGTGTGTCCATTCGTCCATCTATTCAATACTTCAAGTCCCACCATCTCGCATCTTTTTATCATATATTCCGCATATAGAAGCACCGTCATTCAGTGGACATTACAAGGACTAAACGAGAGGTGGCACACGTCCACTTTCTTACGGCTTGCGCTTCGGGTCTACTTCCCACCTTCAACCACCTTGAGTTCATGGTATATACTAGTTCACTGTATTCATGGCACTGCGGCCCAATGCTCGCGAAACCTTTCTAAAACAAGGAGGTTATGCCCTGCGAGTATAGCGTAGCAACCTTTTCCTGTCAGATAGTGTTCAATGTACATGCCAGTGGCTGCTAATGTGAAATGAGAGACAGGAGGATTCAGCTTTTAATTTCTAACGGCTTGCGCTTCGTATCTGCTTCCCCCTTTAACCACCTCGAATTCATTCATAGTATATACTAGTTCATTGTATTCATGGCCCTGCGGCTCAACGCTCGCTAAACCTTTCTAAAGCTAAGGAGGTTACACCCAGCGAGTATAATGATGCAACCATTTCTTGTCTGATTGTGCTCAATGTACATGCCAATGGCTGCTAATGGGCATCGCAGCGTGCGCGTTGTTTAAAAGCCGAATGCCGCTGTCTCTCATTCCCCATTAGCAGCCATTGGCATGTATATTGAGCACTATTTTTTATTGTTAAACAACGCACAGAAGAAATCTCTCACCGGCACCACCTTGGAGGTCAAATGTTATACCTATTTCGGGTATGTGCCACTGGTGGTTACGTACTACGAGGGACGCACAAGCCACGCCATAAGAAGCTTCGCCCCTAAAAATTTCATTGCAGAGAAATTTAGGACCTCCCTGGCCCCCTGAGTCTCTGCGCGACCCCACCACGCTCAAATGTTCATGTTTAATAAGTGCATGACTCTGGCAGCCCGGCTGGCGGTGATCTTCTGCCTTGCCGGGTCCCAGGAGCGTAGCAAGGCAGTCCCAGTCCTTCTAGGTTCGAAGTGGTGCCGGCCCACCGGCAGGAGAAGACGAACAGACCAAGAGAATGTGAGTTAGGTTTATTCTTGGTGCATTGCACAGAAAGCAGGAAGGTGGGACGGTTAGGTAGTGAGAGGAGGGAGGGGATTGGTAAGGTCCGCGTTTGAAGACGGTGTCATATGAGCTGTTCTCTGGTGGTAAAGAAATGGTAAGGGTATATCTGCCTTTCAGCACGAGCGTTCGCAGTGAGCTCAGCAAATGTGCACGCAAGCTCCCTTAAGAAACCCCACAAAAGGTCCGCCTGTGCTCGGTTTCTCGACCCTCTGGCTAAATAATCGGTGGCCTCATTGCCAGGACTTCCCGAATGTGCGGGCACCCAGATGAGCTCAACGCTGTGGGGGAAAGGGAGATTCTGGGTGAACATGTGGTAGGTAGTAGGGTAAACACTGCCCCTGGCATAATTTAGCAAAGCAGTTTTCGAATCACTTGGGATTCTTGTAGCATTGAAACTGTCGAGTGCTCGCGCTATAGCGACCTCTTTCACTTCTTGCGGTGTTGTCCCTGAAGGTAGTTCTTTTACAATGTAACGGTGTTCGGGATGTAGGCCACCGCAGTGGCTCCGTGCTGATCGAATGCAGCATCTACCCAGATTGCATCTTGTTCCCCGACGGACCTTTATAGAGAGTTGCTGCTCTAGCTCTCTGTCGCTGGTGGTTGCGGTCGGAGTTACTCGAGTAAAGGCTATAATAAGTTCACTTCAAACAGTTCTTCCAGCACCCGCATAGACAACCCGTTTCAACCAGGTGAACGCAATGCGCACCGCTGCTGCTTCACATCCCATCAGGGTTGCGAAGCAGCCCTGATGGAGTGTCTATCGTTTTAAATGCGAATGCATTCCTTAGTGGCTATGTCAGGCGTCCACCGAGATCCGGCCACCACCCTCTTTCTTACAACAGATGTGGGCCCGCGCGTCTTTGGCAACTGGAGCCTCCACAATGTCACGCTGCAGCGTCGGCAACTGTCAGCAACAGCTGTGGGCGCACGCGCTTATCGCCCTTAGCAACCGGAGCCCCCCCCCCCCCCTCATTGACTTGAACGTGACTTGCCACCACCTCATTGCAGTGCGTATAAAACTCGTTTGTAGCATTTTGCTGCCAGCGTCTATGTAGCATTTCTGTTGATGATTATGTAAATAAATGATTAAGGTAGAAATCCTCCTCTCGTAATTATTTACGCCATTAAAATTACCATGCCTTCGAATCTCAGGCCAAGAGATGTTCCGCAATTCTTCAGGATTATCTTTGGGGAAGTGGGGCATTTTTTTAAGTTTTAAAACAACCCATAATGGATTTATGTATTTGCATGAATCGGTAGCCACGAACTGCGGAAGACCCCATTTAAATTGCTCAATGTAATTGCCGGGGATTCCGTTCCCGCGCCAAGCGGGCTCACCTCCGGCTTTTCCTATTGAATTTCGCTTCACTTCCCACAGTGTTGGCCTTCCAGGAGCCAGGGAGCGGCGCAAACCTTTCAAACTATTCCACGTTTTAGCAGGACCACTCTTCCTTTATATTCGTGCACAAAATTTATGCAGCCAACCAAGTGGATTTGCAACCCACCTTCGTTCGATGGAAACTCGAATTCAACTCTCAGAGGCTACGCCAGGGGTGGACAACCACCTCCTTCACCCCTGCAAGGTGTGGCACAGCCTCGTCCACAGACGGCACCACCAAAAACACAATAGGATGCTCAAAATTCGCATTGCCGAGCTCACCTAAAGAGCGGATGAGTAGGCGGCCAGCTCGTCGACTCGAATTGGGTGAAACGATGGAACACTGCTGCTAGGCAAATGTCCCGCCGGAACACTTGGCGTCTCTTTTGCGCCCTCATTGATCCGAACCAAACCAGAGCCGAGACACAAAAATATCTCCAACGGGCTATCCATAACTTCGATGGAGACACATCAAAATCAGCATGCAAATTCTGCGATCAATACCTCTGGGTCTGATGTGACATACAAGGGCCAGCGTACTCGTAGCAGGTTCCGAAAACGCCGAGTTGGATTAACCGTTCCGCCTCCGTGACCTGATAGTGAGAGGGGGGTAGTGATGATGAGATGGGCGAAGTGTTGGAGGGTTTTATTAGTAAGTTTTAAATCTTTTTTGTCCATCAATCCGTCTGTCTACCCGTCTGTCTGTCTGCCTGTCTGTCCATCCGTCCGTCCACCTGCCCATTTGTCCATCGATCCGTCTGCCCATCTGTCTGTCTGTCTGTCTGTCTGTCTGTCTGTCTGTCTGTCTGTCTGTCTGTCTGTCTGTCTGTCTGTCTGTCTGTCTGTCTGTCTGTCTGTCTGTCTGTCTGTCTGTCTGTCCTATCTTCTGTCCACCCATCTGTGCTTCTTTCTTTCTGTCTGTCTACCTGGTTCCTTAGAACGAATAGACTTACGGATGATTGCTTCGCCCCACTCATCACTCACTAAGTGGACATGTTGTGAAAACCATTCAGGCCATCTAGTTCTATTAATCCCAAGGACATATACACGCAGCGCCATCTATAGAGCAACTTATATACTGGAGTTGGCTACCAACTGCTACTACTACAACCACTACTATTATTACAGAGGAGGGTACGCCCCAGAGTGTAAGGAGCTTCGGCCCTCAAAAAATCTTGTGAGGCTGCACAGCGTGACAATTCTAGCTGGCATAGGACACCATAGCAACGAAATCAAAATCAGTAATACCAGAAATCGAGGTGACAGAAGACACAAGATATAGTACACTGCGAAAAATTCACAGCGTATCATTGACGTGAGTGATGATGAGGAAAGCAAGGCGTCTATCCATCCGTCCGCCACTTCATTCGTTCATCCATCTGTGCGTGTGTTGGTCCATCCGTCCATCCGCACGCCCGTCTGTGCGTCCGTCCGGCTGTCTGCCTGCATGTTTTTTTTGTTTGTCATAGCATTGCCACCGAGGGGATGATTATCATTAAAGCAAAGCGTCCGTGCATCCATACATCTGTTTTTCCGTCCATGCGTGCGTCCATGCATTCGTCCGTCCGTCCGTGTTTCCATCTATGCTTCCATGTGTCTGTCTCTCTGTCTGCCTGTCTGTCTGCCTACCTGTCTGTTTGCCTGTCTGTCTGTCTTTTTGCCTGTCTCTGTGTCTCTGTTTGGTGACGTGCACGCGCCCCCGCGGCCCTCCTCACCAACCGCTCCGCTTCGTCTATGCTCCACCAACGAACTGACAGATATGGCTACGATCCAGGAGACTGAGAGATGCATTCGTTACCAGTGCACCTAGGCGGCGACGAGCACGAGCCGCCGCAACCCTACGCGCCCATTGCTCCGCTTCGTTCATGCCCCACCAACGATACGACACGCACAGCGACGATCCAGGAGGCTGAGAGAGGCACTCGTTCTCCGCGCACCCAGACACGACGGCTGCAGCGGCCAATAGGAGAGTAGCGGTACAGCGCTGTCTAGAATGTTCTCAATCATCTGCAGTTTGTAGTTCTATGAGAGAGCACCATCTGTTACACTGTTCGGGAGATATTTCCGGTTATGCCAGAGGCGGAACAAAGTTAGACAAAAAGAAGCTTCTCTCCCAAAAAATAAATCACTACAATTGCATTGCGGGCTATGTCCCGCATTGGTTTTTGCCCACACTGAAACAACAAGTGATCATCAATAATAATATGCGAAAAGGAGGGATGAATCGCCCAATGGAGGTATAAGGTCTTGCCACCTCACATCTGCCAAATTACAATCCCCTGCCAAAACAATGCAAGCTACATTTATTCTCAGCAGCACATTCCTTAAATTATAAAGGGGTTTAGGAGGTCGCGAGCTTTGTGGTTTGTAGATATAAACGAACGCTACAGACAAGCCATTGGTGAAAAGTACTTTGCAGTAAACAATTTGGGTGGAGCCAGCTGCAAGGTAATGAGTGAGCTAGATATTGTATTGTGAATCGGAACAAAAATACCTTCTCAATGTGCGTTTTTGTCCCTCCTGTTGACAGCGTAGCAAGTTGGAAAAATTTCATTATCGTTTATTGTGTCGTCGGGCCAACATTCAGATCCAAGTGCTACGTGAGGATTTGTCATTTTTATTAGGGCGGCAAATTAAGGTATTTATTTTTTAGGCGACGACAATTCACCACATTACAAACAATCTCGTCTGTGCTGGATGGCTGCCTATAAGTCTGGACGGCCTTTTTTTAGTTGCTAGGGCTTAATTTTACTCACGCTGTGGGTTTGGGCATTAAAACAAAAGTTTCTTTTCCAGTATTCAGTTTGCTATAACATAGCCTGAAGTCACATAACTTTCTTTGCGGAAACTGAATTATTTCGCCCCTCCAGTGAAACTTTGTTACTGTAGTCCTCGCTAACAGCAAAGCTGGTACCATTCAACCGTGAAGTAGCTGACAAAGCACGTTGTTTTTTCTTAAGCGAAAGATACTGAACTATAATAAGCTTGTTGTTTGTTGTCCTAAAGTGACCGAGCCTGTGAGCCCTTAAACAGTATCAGACGAAATTGATGCTTTTATTTTTTCCTCGTAAAGGGCCCACACCCCGGTCTTTGAATCCTGCCGTGTTTTTACAGACTGCACCGACAAAGCCAAAAAGATAAGGTTGTTTCTTCGTGATCTATTTTCTGTATCATTTTACGTTTCCTGCAGCTTCGAAAATATGGCAGCAAGATGGTCATTCTGTGCAGCTAATTGCCTCTCCTTAACTTTTAGTGGAAGCATCGATAACAATTTGTTTTCAAACACGTTCAATTTGCCCTCCATCTTCAAAACCGTTTGCTTGAGTTCTTCTTGCTGACACGCTACGGAACGAAGTTCCACGAAAAGTTTCGTCTACTTTTTGAGCACTGAAGGAATAATTACCATAACAGCAGTAAATACTTTATTTTCTTGCCCAGAAGGCAGAAGACTTCGCTATTGTTCCGAATTACCTGCAAGCTGCTCTAGTTTTCGCTGATATTGCACACATAACAAGCACTTTATTAGAACTGTATAACTGCGAGTACAAAAATTCAAGGCGGAATTGGGATCTAGCGCCCATTCTCGAAATGATTTACCGTTAGCAGGGCAATAGGACAAACCAACCAGAAATAGTGCGAGACGTATTTGGCCAGCGGCCATGTCAGCGCGAGATCTCAAGGCGGTATACAGGGGCGGTAGCTTATGTAGTGTGACGTTGAGTTCTGATGTGCGCGGTCGCTTGTCAGCATAGCGGATGTCGAACAGCGGTGGTACCAGCGTCATTTAAGAGGAAGACGCGCTTCCGTGAAGATTTGCAGAGCAGGGTACACATCCCAGGGGGCTCCTTCGGCGTGATTGAAAAGCTGCTCCGGTTTAGACGCGTAGAAAGAAAGTCGTCGCCATCTGCAGAGCCTGAAGAAGTATGAGGCGTAAGTGACCAGTGGCTGTGTGGCTGCCAGATCCCAAAGTGGTATGCCAAGATGGCAGCTTCTGTACTGCGGCATTGAGTTTCGAGTCACAGAGAGTTGGAATTGCAGTTGCATAGTAGCCTTACTGAAACCAGGCAAGTGTTCACGCGAGTTGTCTTCTTATAGACTCATTGCTCTAGCCAGTTGCATTGGTAAGGTGATGGAACGCATGGTGCTGGCAAGATTGGAATGACTGCCAGAGAATAATGTCGGCTTACCAGATTTCGTAAACGACTTCCGTAGTGGTCGATAATCTATAGACGGGGTTGTAGACCTAGTTTTTTTTGTTGAAAAGGAAAGACAACGTCGGAGATCGGTAGGGGCTATTTTTTGCATACAAAGGGTGCGTACGATAGCGTCCTTCATAAGGCAATTCTTGATGAACTTGAAGACATCGGCGTAGGTGACCGCCTACACGTATGAATAGTGAGCTATCTCAGAGGACGCACCAGCTTTATGTCGGCATCTAATGGTGACACGACCAGGCACCTCTTAAGCCATAGAGTTCCTCAAGGCGCCGTCCTGAGCCCCATGCTTTTTAACATAGCACTCATTAGCCTTAAAGCTGAGCTTCCCCACGTTGTCAGAATCAATGCGTATGCGGACGACGTATGCATATGGGCATCTGGAACAACGCTACCACAACTGCGAGCAAGGCTTAGAAACATCTAACTACTTGCGTCGTCAAGGCCTGGAACTTCCAATAGCAACATGTGCTGCATTGGCATTTACGAAGAAATCAATGGCGTGGTACCCAATCTCTCGCTGACGGAACAGTGATTCCCGCGGTCAAGCACCACTGCCATTTAGGGGTCGTCATTGATCGCAACCTGTCCTGGTCAAAGCTTGTCACTGCGCTGCGGAAAAAACTCAGTTTTGTGTATGTTCTTCAGGTTATAGCAGGACTGAGAAGGGGCCCTTTAGAGAAAAGTCTTCTGCAGTTGAATAAGCATTGTTTGTGGGCTATATACGGTACTGCTCACCTGTAATTTCCGGCATACGTGCAACGTGTCTTCGTACTTTAGGGCGCCTTCAGGCACGAGTACTGAGAACATGCCTAGGCTTTCCACGGTGCACGTCAACCTCTGGCACTATAGAGGAGTCCCGCACCTACCCTATACAAGTTTACACGTCCTGTGAGTCTTTTCGAGTACACCTTCTTCTGCTGACCTGACGTGCACAGCACCTGTTGTCTTCACTACAAGCGTACCGACCAGGCTGTACCTATTCGCGATGCCTCGATACGCATAGACACATGATCCCTTCAGGCTTTGCACCTGCCATAATCCCTGCAGTGCCTCCATGGACATTGACTAAACCACTTGTGGGCCTTCACATACGTGGAATTTCGTATAAATCGCATGTTTCTTATATTGCCTTCAAGCAACTCACCTTGGCACATTTGAATGACCGATACAGCGACTCTGTGCACATCTACACCGATGGATCCGTAACTTCGTCCATCTCAGCTGCAGCCTTCGTGATCCCTCAACTCGGTATTTCCCGACAGTACAAATTAGATAACAGGTCATCTTCGACAGCTGCAGAACTTGTTGCTATACAAGAAGCCATAAAATTTGCCTACCGCTGAGGACGGCTCCTTGCCACACCTACCCTTGCTTCCGGACTGCTGTTCGTGCTGATGACGACCACGCCACTGCTCACTTAACCTTTTTTCTTCTTTCCACTTTCCTTCCCTTTCCCTTACCTGCAGGCACTTTGCCATGCTCCCGACCGAGTTGCAGAAATCAGGTGCCTTTTCTCATCTTCTAACCACTACTACCACCACCACCAAACTTGTTAACGGCCAAGCACCGCGTAAATGGACGATTCTCTCCGATGCAAAATCAGCGCTTAATGCTATCCATTCTTGCTCAAGACGAGGCTAATTATACGCGTTAGCGTTAGAAATTGTCCAATAATTTGACCTAACACACAGGAGAGGTCTTGATCACACACCAATGAATTCCGGGACACTACGGCCTGGTTGGCAACGAAATATCCGATAGCGAAGCAAGAGCGGCAGTATACAACGCTCCTATGTACGTCAAATTATGGTATTCACATGGTGACGTCAGCACATTGTTGAGATCGCTCATGCGCGGACGCGCTGCCACTTTCTGGTTGCTACCAGATTATCGGAACAAGCGTCTGCGGGGAACAGACCTAGGTATGACTTTTCGTCTTCAAGCTAAAATCAACCGAAGACATGCTGCACTAGATTCGCCTGGGCGTCGCCTTCACTCGCCACTACACCCCCCTAATCAGCCGTGCGGACAGCCCGAATTGTGAGCGCTGCCAAGTGCGCGAAACTTTAGCTCACATATTTTGTGTCTGCGCATTATACGTGGCACAAAGAAAAAAAATGCTCACTGCAACGTTGGCAAGCATCAGACGACCGCCACTGAGTGAAAGCCACATATTTTCAGCAATGAACGACCAGACAGTGTCAAAAACTGCTACAAAGGCTGTTTTAGACTTTATCAAAAACACTGTACTAGACACTAAACTGCAGGGTACTATGCTAAGTGGCTAGTGTAAGTATGGTTCACTGTTAAAGGGAACACTATATTTGTGGCCCTCCAAGAGCAGATGGATTAAGAAACATTCTTCATTCCAGTCAGTAGTTTGTCAACAGGAGTCGGAACGTTCAACGACCAGCAGTCTCATGCATATCTAAGCCGCTATGATTCCGTAAGGTAGCGAAATCTAAATACGCTGCTCACACAGGTGTTCTTTCAGGGGCGAAGCTCCTTATAGCGTGGCTTGTGCGTCCCTCGTAGTACGTAACCACCAGTGGCACATACCCGAAAGAGGTAAAACATTTGACCTACAAGGTGGTGCCGGGGAGAGATTTCTTCTGTGCGTTGTTTAACAATAAAAAATAGTGCTCAATGTACATGCCAATGGCTGCTGATAGGGAACGAGATACAGGAGCATTCGGCTTTTAGTGAACGCGCACGCTGCAATCCCCATTAGCAGCCATTGGCATGTACATTGAACACTATCGGACAAGAAAGGGTTGCTACATTATACTCGCTGGGCGTAACCTCCTTAGTTTTAGAAAGGTTTAGCGAGCGTTGAGCCGCAGCTCCAAGATTTTAATGAACTAGTATATACCAAAACTGAATTCGAGGTGGTTAAAGGGGGGAAGCAGATACGAAGCGCAAGGCGTAAGAAATTAAAAGCTGAATCCTCCTGTCTCTCAGTTCACATTAGCAGCCACTGGCATGTACATTGAGCACTATCTGACAGGAAAAGGTTGCTACGTTATACTCGCTGGGCGTAACCTCCTTGGTTTTAGAAAGGTTTAGCGAGCATTGGGCCGCAGTGCCGTGAATACAGTGAACTAGTATATACCATGAACTCAAGGTGGTTGAAGGTGGCAAGTAGACCCGAAGCGCAAGCCGTAAGAAAGTGGGCGTGTGCCACCTCTCGTTTAGTCCTTGTAATGTCCACTGAATGGCGGTGCTTCTATATGGGGAATATATGATATAAAGATGCGAGATGGTGGGACTTGGAGTGTTGAATAGATGGACGAACGGACACACAGACAGATGCATGGATGGATGCATGAACGGACGCAGGGGCGGATGCATGAACGAACGCAGGGACGGGCGCACGAACACACGCATGGACGGTCACACAGACGGACGCATGGATGGACGAATGCTTCGCCTCACTCTCCATCATTCACTCCGTGGATATGCTGCCATTTTTTTAACAGTGAACCCGTCTCTACATACGCAAAACCTCTTCTCTGCCCCACCATCATCCTTCATCGCTCTTTCCTTCCCCCTTCCCTTATCCCTTGTGTAGAGTAGCAAGCTAGAGCGAACTAGCTCAGGCCGATCTTTCCTGCGTTCTAATAAATTCTTACTCACTCACTCACACATTCCATTCACTAGGAAACAAACCGTGACAATAGAGGAGCGCTTACACAGAGGTCCTTATATTTTTCCATGAAAGAAGCCTCTAACACTTTCGTGAAGTTTCTCTTGCGCTTCTGCCAACAATCTTAGTCTCAAAGAATTGTGCGTCAAAGCCACACAATGTAGTATGCGCAGCCAGCTGCACATACTTGTCACCTCGTTTTGTTTAATTTTGAGCGTGCTCCCTGAATGTTTTTTTTTCTTGACCAAGACACCCGCTAGTGCTAGTAAAAGAGGACCCTGGCAAATTAATGTTAGTGGATTTCTTCAGAGCAAGCTAAAGGTTCTTACAGCTAATGACTTTTTCCGAACGAAGGGGTCAAGTGATGTGGGCGATTTTTTCGCAGTCTCGTGATGGTAGAGGCAATGGTTTCTCAGTAGATGTTTTAGATACTTATTATTCCGTGCCGCATCACAGCTTCTACCTTCTGTGAAATCCTGCATCGAAGAGAATGTCGACGTGCCTTTTATCAACGACGCAGGTGTTTTTGTTGAATGTTTTATCCCTTTTAGAATTTTGTCTCAATGTAACCTTTATCATGTTCGACAAAAAGCCCTTCCTTCCAAGGCGGAGAATTTGCGTTTGTTCTTGTGTCATGGCGGTTTTCTCCAATATATTTTTGTGAAGTAGACAGTGACTTGGATTGTACTTTTAGAAGGGGGAAGTTTAAAGGTCTTGAGATACGTAGACAATAAGTTTTTTTTCTTTTGAATAAAGAGGGAGACCTTACATCCCCTGAATATACTTTGAACGCTTTTAAAAGACCGAAAAAAGGCCTTTCCTTCACCGTTGAATAACCACAAGAAGCTTTTCTAAAATTTTCATACTTAAGCCTCACGTGTAATGATGAGCGCTCTTGCTGTATCTATCACCATCATGCTAAGAACGAACTATTACCGTACGATCATGCCCACTCAAAGATTGTCAAAAGCGGTGTAGCTTCTCTTTGCTTGGAGTCAGCGCTAAAGAGATTGCGCCAACACAGCATTGAACGTAGTTTCCTTAATCAGGTGAGCCAATTAGAGGCTGCTGGTTTCTCTCGATCGGTAATTATGGCCGTTTCTGAAGCACATCTGCAAAAGTTTAAACGGGAAGCGATGATTGCTACTGAGCCCTCAAGGATTGGGTCACAATTTGGGCCATATATTCATAAACTATCGCAAAACTTTAAGAAATTTGCTGGGAGGCACGGTGTACCAATATTTTCGGCATCCGACAAAATCGGGAAATTTTGCGAACGTATTTCTGAGGTTGGCAGGGTGATACGAACATGGCCTAATTACGCTATTGCGTTTTACCGCTTAAATTGAAGTACGATCACCTAAGTTTTCTTGTATTCAATCCTAATCGTGGCATCGCCCTCGTATACATATTGGGCAGCCTAACGAATCCTCAAAAGATGATCCACAGAAAGTCGGCGGCTCTTGAGAGGGCTTCATGACGACTGTTAAGGCGTCTTTGGGGTCGACACCATGGTAAACGTCCCCCTCGTCGCGGGTGCAGTGTTATTGTATAGGCTTAGGTGCTGTTATTATCAAACTGACAGAATATTTCAGGATGATATGGGCATATTCGTGCCTGCATGTGCATGTCTCACGAATTCGCTTTGTCATTCAGTACATGATATTGTAAAAATGTAGCACAACCTTGACTCTCGCAATTACTCACGCAAGCACTCACACATCCACCAGAGTAACACACACGACACGCAGCGCTCACTACCAACTGTTTATTGCTCCTATATGACCTTCTTATATACGTACAGATGAATGTGTAAAGCCATAATTAACAGAGCTGCGCCTGTGGGAAGCCAGCAGCACGTGAAGTATATAGCGCCGCCACACAATAAGGAAGAAGTAAAAAAAGGTGAAAACGAAAAACATAAACTAGTAGAATCACTAAATCTTTGCCTCGAGAAAAGATGTTGATGCAACACCAAAGACGGCTCACTGGCACAGATATCTTAATTTTTTCAATAAAATATGCTTACAACAAGAGACGTGCACATAAATTTGAGCTTCTTCCAAGACCCTTCGTTCCAGAGAATCGTGGTTCACACCTTCATGCGGTAATATGTGACGCAAGATGGGGTACTTATCTTCGTTCCTTTTACCTTTAGCGAATCATCCATAAGCTGGGCATTCAGGTATCTCTCGGTAATGTCAATGTACACGTTACCGCAGAATAAAGGAATGGATTATACAACTCTCGTGAAACATTTAACGAAGGCGTTCTCATGTTTCTTTTTTTCAGACAACCGTGTCTCTTGCCATTGCAAATGCGCGGACACAACTTGGTGAGCTTATTTGGCGCAGAAACGACCACAGCCACACCATGCCTAGCAGCGACCTTCTTAATGTTATGGGAAAGCTTGTTCAGTGCAGCATCACTTGAAGCTTAGAACCCGATCAATCCCAAGCAGCTCCATTCTTTTGTGTTCTACGTTTCATCTTTTGCAGTAATGACTCGGTGACCGTATTTATGGCCGACGAAGCGAAGCACGCCGCCGTTAATCGGCTGATCTGATCATAAAAAACTAGTACGCATGTGGTGTGGGCACGACTTAGTCAACGGGTATTCTGGGCAAGGTGAAGCGGTTCCTCTTTTAACTACAGTTAATTTCTTCCTCCTCTATTTGCTTCAACACTAGCTAAGGAGGCAAGATGTTTGAGGTTCGGAATGACGACCTTTAGCTCTGCTCTCGTTTAAACGACGCGCAGCGCTCTAGCGCTGCCCAACTCAAGGCTCCAATGTTGACCGGCAGGCTCTTACTGGATGCCAAGGCTGCTTTTCGCAGCGCACCAGCAGGTCCTGAAGCAGCGTGCGTCTTGTCAGCTTCCCGGACTTCAGCACTTTCCTCGCATCGGGCTTTTCACATCCTGTCGACTGCGGCAGTTAATTTCTTCTTCCTCGACTAGCTTCAACACTAGCTAAGGAGGGAAGATGTTTGAGGTTCGAATTGGGTCGCCTCGATGACTCGAGTGCACGGTGGCAGCGCGAAGGAAGAGCCGTAGTCCGGGGAAGAGACGCTTTATTGCACCCTCAAGCTACTGCCCGAGTCTAAGCCCGAACATCCGCTCTCATTTCAAATTCAAACATTCTCTTTTCAACCCTTGGTCGAACAAAGAGTCTCCACAAAAACCAATCACATGTTGGGACTCGCCTCATCACAACCAATCACGGAAACACTTTCATAAAAGGCAATACATTTGTAAAAACCTCGTCACCAAATAAAACACGCAAAGGGATAGGTTCTCCGCATGTGACACTCTCTCCCATGCCAGGCCGTGCTGCCCAACATTACTAGTGCTTCCTCCATCGGCCGACTTCCGTCGGCGGCCGTTCTCACGCTCGAGCCCCGTCAGTTCTCTCATTAATTGTTGCTTCCTAGAAGCCTCCTTAAGAGCGGTGGGTACACCGTTGGGCTCCGTGCGCTTAGCAGGTGTGCATGCGACAGTGAGGCGCCCTGACATCCTAACAACAGCGGGGGAGATTATAGTCGTTTCCCTGCCGCCACTATGTTTCGGTCAGCCAAGTGGTCGCGTCCCCGTGTCATTCTCAATGACACGCGTGCCTGTCAACAAAGGCTTAAACTCAGACGGTGGCGCCTGACCTGCCTCATGCCAGACGCTTTTCTGAGTAAGCTTTCCCCTTCTAATCCCGAACGGGGGTGACCTTGACTGCTCTGCTTGTGACCGTGAGAACGAAGAAGTCTCTTTTCTTTCCCGCGCTCGGGTCTTCCGCGTTCGCCTTCGCGGAACCGATAAGCTTCCTTAGTGGACGGGTCGGGGAACTGACTACGCGCTCTACATCGGCCGCATTAATTGCGCTGCACCCCACACGCTGGTAAGTGGTGCGTAATACTAACTACTATTTTAGGGTGCGCAGAATCATACGTCAACAGTCCTTTTTTCACTCGAGGATGCTAATACCACAAAAAGTGTTCGCTATCCCACTGTATCTTGAAGTCTAAAAACTGTAGACATGTTTCTGTGGGTACCTCGGTAGTGAACCTAAGTTCGCGTCCACAATCTTTAAAAAAAACTAAGCACAACCTCACAATAAGAACGCTCACTTCATATGAGACTTTTTTGGCACTCCACACTCATCGAAGTACAATGATCTTCTTGAAATTCTCAAAAGTAATTGGGGGGTGTATAGGACGCCTGTTTGTCTTAAAGAAGAAAAAAATAGTCAGAATATCTAACAATATTCAAAACCTTCCAACCCCTTGAAAAGGTATCCAACGTCTTATGAAAATCAGCAAAAAAATATCACAGAGAACTGGGACAACACAGGAACCTAAACAGATTCCTTGTTGTAGATAGGGCTTGTTATTCAAAGTGATACAAGTGACGTTAAGACAAAATTCTAGCCCCGCCGTGGTGGTCTAGTGGCTAAGGT
The DNA here is from genome assembly GCA_013436015.1 of Rhipicephalus annulatus. Classification (NCBI taxonomy): domain Eukaryota; kingdom Metazoa; phylum Arthropoda; class Arachnida; order Ixodida; family Ixodidae; genus Rhipicephalus; species Rhipicephalus annulatus. Next base: position 30,162 of record WOVY01005148.1, read on the forward strand.
ACTCGGCTGCTGACCCGCAGAAGCGGGTTCTAATCCGGCTGCGGCGGCTGCATTTCCGATGGAGGCGGAAATGTTGTAGGCCCGTGTGCTCAGATTTGAGTGCACGTTAAAGAACCCCAGGTGGTCGAAATTTCCGGAGCCCTCCACTACGGCGTCTCTCATAATCATATGGTGGTTTTGGGACGTTAAACCCCACATATCAATCAAGACAAAATTTTAAAAGCGCTGAAAACTTCTCAGCAGACACGCCCGCATTGTTCATAAAAGACACGTCACCATTATCTTCCATGCACTTTCGGACCGAGGTCAAAAGCTTATCGTGAGGAACAGAATAAAACAAGTCTTCAACTTCTACTGAAAAAGCAACGCGAATCTGCTGGTTACTCTGTATGAAATCAGCGACATCACTCGAGATTTAGTGTGGAAAGGTCACTGACTTAAAGCGTCTTTATTTTGTTTAAAGGAGCTTACTAATGTTGCCCTGCCATGAACCATTTTCACTAATAATGGTTCTGAAAGTTATGTCCACTTTGTTGGTTTCGGCGAAAAAAAAAAGACGTTCAACGTAATGTTTTTGCTGCTTGCTATAGGGTCCTTGCTAGCGTAGGTAGCCCTACGTTTCTACAAAACGCAGTGAATCTTGGTTTAACACGTACAGCACACTTTTCAACAAGTAAAAAGTTCTTCTCTACAGCGCTAAGCGCTTTCCTATTGTATAGATCCTGAGACAAAACAACAAAACCGCCCTCTTTGTCGGCTTGTACTAACATCAAATTTTGATTCTTGAAAAAAGACAACACACTATTCAGTCTTCTGCTATACAGCTACTGTCCGGCACTTGGCTGTACTTCTGGTGATGCATTCTATACCGTCTAGCAGGCATCTTTCCTCGATCTTGGTTGGCCTTGGATGATGAATTCCTGTTCAGGGCGACCAGGTCATGGGCGGAAACACTTGGTGTGCACGCATACTTAGGTCCTTTCCGCAATAGCTTTTCAATGTCTTCCGGTAGCACTGCGCCCCCGAAAACAGCAAGGTCCAGACAATTTTTTCTGTTCTTCGTTTACCTTAAAGCCAAAGTATGGGTGTCAACACGCCCCTTCCCCTTGATTCAGCTAGCTGAGCTATAGGACGCTTGACTTTCCGAGTTGAGAAGCCGCGAGTTGTTCCGGGTATTTCCACAGATGAATCAAACGTAGCCAGTCGTAGAGCATTCTTACTTGTCGCCACAGTTCTGCTTTATGAATTTTCAGCACTCTTTTCACGTTGTGAAGGCTCGAAGGAAGTTGATGATGGCATCTCACCGCTGGCACCAGTTGTTAACAATTCGGAGTTTGATTGCAAGTGCGGCGGGTTTCTTCACGGTAGCTGGCTCCCCGCCATTGTACGCATAGCTGATCTTCGCCAGTAAGGAGACGCGTTACTTAGAGAGACAGAACGAAGGTTTACTTACATGATAGTTGAAAGATAGGCACTGTGCAGGGATTCATAAGATCCCGCATTAGGTACAACATTGATTCAGTTTATGATTCAGCTCAAGATTCCGAGATCATTTACAAAAATTTCTTTGGCTTTTATAGCCCGCCGTCTCTTTACACGGAGGACTAAAGAAGGCGGTGAACACTCTTGCCATAAATCTGGTAATGAAGTCCCAGTGGTTCACCCACCAGAAAGGGTGCAGATATTGCACCACTCGGTTGGGCGAAAAGGTTTGATGGTAGCACGAGGACACTACACAATGACGCATTCGGCCCACGCTTTGAAAGCACCGAAGGGCGAGGAGCTAGAGTCTGAAGAGGAGAAGTTGAGCTCCTCCTGGTAGATGGCCGCTGACCCGAATGTCAGCAGCGGTCCATGGCTGCTTTCAGCTAGAGGCTTCGAGAACAGTCTCGAACATGGCATCGAAAACACTCGATCCCTGAGAACGGCTTCTTCGACGCGTTCCCACGCTTTCGGGCTGTCGGTGCGTTGCAATGGCCTCGCGTAGATGACAATGGCCAAGTCGAGAGGTTGACTTAATAAGACCAGCCAAAGTGGCGCCGCCCCACTCTGTTCGAGCCCATTCAACAAAAGGCTTGTTTCGCGAAGTTTTCGCTGAGACCCGACTGCTACCTGGAACATCTACACGACAGCATCTTGCAGACTGGGTGTCGATGGCATTGAACCCTCCCTTGAGACCAGCTTACGCACAATGGCGTCTGCCCAGACAAATTGCCGAGCCGAACGTAACAACGTGTCCCCAAGAAGCTTTCACACAGCCAAACAGGGCACCTACTTCTTCTGATGTGATGGCATTCCAGATGCAGAAGGCGTAAATTTTTGTTCTGGCAGGTGGCTTCAGTGATGTAGCACACAACAAGGTCAATCTTCGCAGACCACATTAGGCGCATATGAAGATGGGCCCATTGTACAAGAAATATAGCTCAGTAAAACTTGTTGTAGGGCTAGTTTGTTATTCGTCATATCGTAAAAATTTAGCGCCACCATGACTCGCAAACACTCACACAAGCACTCACATATCGAGGCAAGGATTTATTGATTCTAGATGGTTTTTCTGCTTTTCGTGTTTACTCTTTTTTACTTGTTCCTTATTGTGTGGTGGCACTATCTACTTCACGTACTGTTCGCTTTCCACAGGCGCAGCTCTATTAATCTGAGGTTTAAGCATTCATCTGTACGTATATAGAAGGTCTTATAGGAGCAATAAACAGTTTGTAGTAAGCGTTGCGTGTCTTATGTGTTACTCGGGTGGATGTGCGAGTGCTTGTGTGAGTGTTGGCGAGAGTTAAGGTTGCGCTAAATTTTTACAATATGACGAATAACCAACTAGCTCAACAACAAGTTTCACTAATTCAGTACATTAATGACCAGAACGAACCTCCTCAAGATGTCCCGTGGTTGTGACGATGAGTAGCACGATACTCTAGCAGGTGAAGTTGTAGCATTCCACCAGGGCATATAGGTACCTATTGGCAAAATGCTGAGCAAATATTCAGAAAAATTGTGTCAATAGAGACGATGTGCAATTTTTTATATTTGACAGCATTTAATTTAGGACTTGATCCTTCGGAATGCACTCGACACTCCGTTTTGTTATGGCTTTTCTGCGCAAGAAGTAACCGATCTTGCGAGCGACATTACAGGCAAGCGGTGGCAAGTTGTCTGGTGAATGTTAGCGTCTGGTGAGCGCTCTTATGTCTGGTGTACAAGCATTGAAGAAGGAAGGAAGGATGCTCGCAAAGGAAGAAAGCATATAGGTTAACCAGAAAGACATCCTGTTGGCTACCCTGCACTGGGGGATCAGGGAAGGGGACAAGAAAGATAAGAAAGAGGGAAGAGAAGGAAAAGAAAAAGAGAGAGACAGACAGTAAATTGCGCTGCAGATAATTTTTTACAAGAATTTCGTGTTTTAATACTGTCAGTACACTGGACTGGCCTCACTAAAAACGCCGACACCGGATAACAGCTTCCTGTGTTACGGGTACACTGTGCTTTAGGGTCATCTGCACAACCAGTATACAGACGAAAATGCAATAGAAGCCCAAAATATTACTATATATTCTCTATGCATTTTCCGACCTGCAATACTTGCACAGATGAACTTGTTGTTCAGTGAGCTAACAAAACAGGAAACTGCTTTCCAGTGTGGGTATTTTAATTCGGGCCCGCCGAGCATCACACTGTAACACATGTTCAGTACGTGTACCCATGACGTCGTGGCGCCAAGAAAGATCAAATATGCCATGTAGCGAAGAACAGTCACTTTGAATACGTGCAGTGTCGTTAATTCCGGCGTTATCACTGGTGCTTCAGTATATTCCAGACTGTACTTTGTTTTGGCTTTGCGCCGGAAATATAGCAAAATGACTAGGATTATTCATGAATGTCCTGATACATGACTGTTTTTTAAGAAATGTGGAAGTGCGGCTTCCGTCGAGACACGTTAGCCGGTGAAGCGAGGTCAAAATACGTCTCAAATTCACGTGACAAAACCAAGCAAAAAAGCAAATCCCGAGCATTTTTTAAGGTGGGCCAAATCCAGAATCAGAACTAGCTCAAATAAGGCTGTTTGGTACATACATACTCTAAACTTTAATGAAAAACAGTAATAGTAAAATACTAACTACTATAAATAATTTTTATTACTGGTTTAAAGGAAATTGATAGTTTGTATGAGCAATAGAACCTTACTTGAGTTAGTCTCGGTTCCGGAATGGTTGCATTTCGAAAAAAAAGCTCCCCAAGCGCATGAGGCGATGGCCTCTTCTTGAAAATCCTTCTCTAAAGGCTAAAAAGACGTAACTGAGAAAGCAGATTCCTATTTCTGTTGTTTTCGAAATGTGTATTTATTGTCCGGCACGGGGTACGCGAGACGTCCACGATGCTATTTTAACGACAGCAACCGAAGCTCAATATTACTGGCCCTGTCATGGGCGTTCTGCAGCTGCGAAGCGTGTTCTTCGTAGTTGGTGTGCATATTCACCTTTGAAAACGGCCACGCGGGAAACTGGACCCTATTGAATGAGAGTCCCGGAGTATATGAACCATTTCGCAACCACCGCATACTTGCAGTTTTGGCGTACGGGGCTCACACATGCGGATGACAAGAATGACTAGAGCCGACGTTGAGGTACCCGAAGCGTGCAATGGAACTTAGAATGACAGGAACAACTCTGAGAGATTAGAGAACGGCACCATGGGTAAGATAACAGGCAGGAAACGCAGACATCGTGGCTGACGCCGAATGAAAAACCGGACCTGGGCTGGTCAACAGACAACCGGTGGGCTGTAAGAGACGCAGACTGGTTACCAAGAAATAGAAAGCGCAGTCAGGGAAGGCAGATAATCAGATGAAAGGACGCAACTAGAAGTTCGCTGGAAATAAATTGAATGAGCTTGCACGAGGTATTGTAAACTGAAAATCATTGCGAAAGGCCTTCGTCTTGTCGTGCCGTAACTCAGGCTGAGAATGATGATGACGATCGGTAACGTAGCTTTCTGGTCGAGTTGGTTGATAATAATGGGCTCTTAGCTGTATTGGTGTGGTTCTTTGTTGGTTTCTTTTTCCTAATATGATAATAATGATATAGTAATGATGATGATAATGATGCACATGTGTCTCGCTTACTTGCACATTCGTAAAAAAGCGGGAGCAGCGGGGCTCAGGAACTGATTGATTGATTGATATGTGGGGTTTAACGTCCCAAAACCACCATATGATTATGAGAGACGCCGTAGTGGAAAGCTCCGGAAATTTCGGCCACCTGGGGTTCTTTAACGTGCACCCAAATCTGAGCACACGGGCCTACAACATTTCCGCCTCAATCGGATATGCAGCCGCCGCAGGCGGGATTCGATCCCACAACCTGCGGGTCAGCAGCCGAGTACCTTAGCCACTAGACCACCGCGGCGGAGCACTCAGGAACTGAGTGCTACACGTCTTCTGTAAGACTCATTACATAGGCGAATTTTGCTCATGCGTGGCCCTGTCGCTATTACGTAACGACGCAAGAGACAACCACGTAGTTCCGAAGCTCCAAGACGTCCGAGAAGCTAAAGGCCTGGCCACACGCACGCGCAGCAGTGCGTAAGAGTGATTTCTAGATGCAGCACCGCGCCCTCTCTCTATGGAGAAAGAGAAGGCGCACTGCATCACGTAGACACGCGTCGTCTCTGTGCACAGGGAGATTGATTGATTGATTGATTGATATGTGGGGTTTTGCGTCCCAAAAGCACCAATTGAATATGAAAATTGCAGTAGTGGAAGGCTCCCGAAATTTCGGCCACCTGGGGTTTTTTAAGGTGCGCCCAAATCTGAGAACATGGCCCTACAGCATTTCCGCCTCCATCGGAAATGCAGCCGCCGCAGCCGGGGTTTGATCCCATGACCTGTGGGTCAACAGCCGAGTACCTTAGCCACTAGACCACCACGCGGCAGGGCTGTCCAGAGAGAGAGGACGTGACGCTACTTCCCAAAAGCCTATATAGGCTGACGCGCTGCAACGCTTACGTGTAGTCAGGTATTTATGCGAGCCGTAGTATAGTCGCGTCTGTGTTTGATAGAGCGGCGTCTTTGCGTCCATGTAGAAACACGGCCAACGGGCTCCCATTCGACGCAGAATCACGGAAGGTTATAGTGCCGGCCACCCGGCCTTTGTTGGTTCTTGATTGGCAGATGGACCGTCTGTGGGGTTCCTGCAGCGCGCTGTATATATGCAGCTAAGTCTACACACTAAGAATAAAAAAAGACAGCTCAGGAGGGGGCAGGGAAGTAACGTCAACTTTAGTCTTCAAATCATGTCATTAATCCACCAAAAAAAGAGTGTCTTGAAGTGCGTGTCGTGTGCAAACTTGAAGGGCTAACGAGAGGGCGAACGGCTCACATACTTTCTCGACTAGGGGTGCAAAGAACGAAAATACTTTTTCTGCAGCTCTTCATGGGTGTTCGAGTCCGCAGCATTTCGAAGGTTGGTCAGGGGCACCCTGATGTTCAGAACTCGCCCTTCTACATCATCGGGGTGGTAGTTGCCGGAGAAGGGGAACTGGGGGGTGAAGATTGTGGCAAATGCATGTTCAGTGGTTTCTCGAACTGATGACAATGCTTGTCAACCCACTTACAGTTACATAAAAAATAACGCGGGAAAAGAGTAATTTGTCAGGGGTTTATACTGTGTCATTAATTATAGGAATTCAAAACGTAGTTGAATAAACTTCAGAATTTTTACTATCGGTGACTATCATGCAAGTCTGACGCACATTTCAGAGCACAGAATGTGTATTCATCCGCACCGGACTTCTTCGGAATAGCTCGTGTCGCTGCAGTGAGGAGCTCATGTTGATCACTCGTCGTGATGTTTCTTGCTCTGTGGCAGGCGAGAGCCGCTTCATTGGCTATCACTGAAGCTGTGAAGAACATACTTCCTAACATGTGCTGCAATTGTGGACGCACATGCATGTGTGTTTTTGGGGAACGGCTGTTCAATGGACTGAACATCGCAACACTCCTGCGAAGAAACGGACATCCCAGCTTACATGCAGGGCTCCTTCACGGCTTCTTTTGTGCGAAGCTTCAAGAATGAACACCGTCACCTTGAAGTGTGTTCTCCATTCTTTGGATTAGCTGCCTCTGGAAACCATGTGCCTTTGTTAATTTTCAAAGTCAGTTCTTCATTTTCATCGTTTGGTACACTACATTACAAATAATACGAAAGCTGAAAAAGCACTGTGCGTGGAATGTTTTAGGATGTTTTATGATCATGTGGCTGCGTAAATATTGGGGCTTAGGTGATCAAACCGTGTTCTTCTAGTCATTTTATTTTATAACTACATTTTGCCGTAATTTTCGCAGGTAAAAGTCGCAATTATTCGAAAACAGACGCACACCTACTAAATCATGACATTTCATATAAATTAAGAAATTTCAATAGATTCTTGTTTTTCCTTTTTTGGGAACACTTGATGTAACACCGAAGGTCATCTGCAGCTTACACACTGAAGAATCCAAACCACTGACGATCTGCATCACTGTGCTTGGCGTGAGCAGTGTAACTCATATGACGTCTTCTCCCATGTCCTAATTTGTCCTGATTCGCCGCTTCTCGCCAAGAGTTCGTATTGTTCACGGTGTTCTGAACAATTGGAAGATCACCACGCAACTAAGCATTCCCAATATTGAAAGTCATGAAGCTGGGTATGCGTCACTTCATTCAAGTTTTACAAAGCAAGTTAGAATGACCAGCTTCATAGCTTGCAAGTGCTTAAACGATTTTATTGAAAACAAATAACGTATATAAATGGGGCACCACTTTTAAAACGCTACTCAAGTGTCAGGTTTTCACAAAATGTCACCAAGAGCCTTTGTTCCCGATTGCACAAGAACCTCGCCATCATTTCTGACAATTCCAAAACGCCCTTACATACGAGATGTTTTTGACCCTGTGCAATAGTGGTTTAATATCCAGTTCAATAAGACTTTTTCATTAAAGCTCTCTAAACACGGAAAATAGTTAGTCCAGAATTCCTCTCTGACACACAAAATCACATTTTCAATAAAAACAGAGCTTCCAATTTACTTGTTAAAAGTAAGAAAAAGTGAATAAACACTTGAATTAAGGGCAGTAAGTTTCATGTAGAAAAGTCAATGCGCTATTTGAATCTATGTGTGTGTGTTTTTTAAGGACTGGATGCTCTGCCTGCCAAGAACACTGTATTTGTGAAACAGCCGGTAGATTTGCAACGCCTTTTTCTCTCTCACAAGTGCAGCTTCGACTCAAGCGTTCCAGGGAGTGTAATTTGATATTTTCATATTTGTAAGGGTGGGCAAGAAGCCGATCGTAATTTGAGTTCGCACAGGCAAGCAATATGGTGTTCTGCGAACCAGCCGCTCTGGCAGAAAAACGGTCAGCGCCTGCATTGATCTGGTGAATAGCAAGCAAACAACCGACACTTAGATGAATTACTCTTGATTATTTTCTTGACGTCCTTCTTCTTATTAATGAACATGGTGCGGGTATTCTTACTAAATTCCAGTACACTTTGGATCATGAGGCCTTGACTGCAAGAGCTTATGATAGGCATGTAAGCAATTCATGCTTCACTTTTTAGCTCACAGGTGAACAAGCACAAAAAGCGACACGGACACAGCGCTGGGCCTTCAACTGTGTGAGCAACACTCGCCGGCCGTTTGACCTGCTGTGCCACAGCATCAAGAGGGACAGCCGCCAAAGGACAACACCACTGGTGCGCAAGACGCACTGTTTGGGGAAAATAAATGTTTCTTGCTTTGAATTGGTCTCTGGATTTTTTCGTTCCTACACACATTAAGGGATGTTGTATGGAGTAAAGAGCAGCTGACGTGAGCTATCATGCCAGTCTGGTAGAGATGATCCGTTGAATGAATAGTGGATTATTCAATAGTCCCTTCAAAAATTGTTCAAATGAATTAAGAGTTTACCCCGAAGGGGTAACGTTCACTCTCCCAGGGATGATTTCTCAGGATCAATAGTTAGTCCTCACGAAAGTAACATTTGCTCAGTTAGAGACCATTTCCGAAAATCAAGTTGTTAGTACTTACAGGAGTAACCATTAGTCCTCTCAGGAGCAATGCTTAGTCTTTTTGCAGTTAATCCTTCAAGGATTAACTCCGTATCTTTATGCAGTTAGTCCCCAAAAGGTACAATTGTTGTAGCAAATCAGTTAATTACTAAAAGAACTAATATCCTATACTCCTTTTAGTACTTTTTTCATAGAGTGATATGTTTCGTTTGATATATTATACGCCAACGTTTGCGCGATAGTGTCAAACATCGTTGCCTGACTACTAACAAAAATTATCATGAAGAGTTTATGTTAGCCGCGTGGTTCCTCGGATTGCAGAAAAACGATCAAAAGTACAAACGAAACAATAGCATTGAAACAGACTAAGTGGCGCTCTATCCTGCTGTTCAAGCGTCGTTTCTCATTTTCAATGGAAATTTACCAACTAGTCTAAATAAGCACTCTAGCGTAGGTACTTCATGTGGTTCCGAGTTGTACGTAATGTCAAGGTAAGGCAGGGCCCACCACGCGTTCAATATCAACGTACGCTGCCATATCGGCGAGTAGTTACTGAGGCGCTTTCTAAGGTCAATTGCAAAAAGGCGGTACGCAGTTTCATTCTGGTCACTCATAATACAGATTCTGGGGCTAGTTGGTGATTTGGAATCAACATATTTGCACAGCGCAAGACTACGAGTAGTTACGACGTAAGTGCAGAAGAAGAGACAAGGACAGAAAGAGCGCTGCTTCAACTGAAATTTTATTAGCGAAAACTCTGAAAATATATATTCGTCACAGAACATCACCGTGCAATCGCGCAACCTATTGCAGCGTTTGTTTCTGTCCTTCTCTTTTCTGTAGTTACGTCGTAACTACTCGTAGTCTTGCGCTGTGCAAATATGTTGGTTACTCATCTCCCTATATACTGCAGGATGACTTAAGCTAACTCAGCCCTTATATCCACCCCTGCATCGATGATGACGACGCCAGCAGTAATCTGCTGCAGCAGGACCTTCTCTGCAATATATTTCTGTTCTCGGTCACACTGCTTTCAGGTGGGGCGTCCTTTACGGCGTAGCCAGAAAACGCAGTCTGTTACTCCGAAAATCCATATATTCTCCAATTTTGGCGTAGAAAAACGCCAAAGTAAGTCCCTCGCGATCAGCCAGAACTGTCGCCAAACTGGTTTGATCGACTCTAGGAATCCAACTGGTCTTTTCAGCAGTGGATGGAGTTGCTGACTGCTCCGGGATGTTTGGGCGTAATGGGCAATATCGGTGTATAGACGCGGGAATGTTCGCGAGAGTGCACGAAGCCGTGGCGTCCAGCCATCGGGTCGTCAGGTAGGCACGGCAGACCTTGCTGCGCAGTTTCGACGACAAAAAGAACAGGTATCTGACGCAGAATGCTGAAAAGTTTCTATATACACGGCGTCAATTTGCAAGCTCAACTATGGCAATCAATTTCTGAACACGCTAGTGAATAAATTTGTCTTGCTTTGTAAGCAATTGACCAAGATTCTTAACTCTGGCCCCCCACTCTGGTTCTGGTCTGAAATGTGTTCCGGGCTGACATCTTTTAGAATGGTGTCTTCATACGTCTCCTTAGTAAGTCACTTGGAGCGGGGAGGAAGCGGTGGCATCACAGGCCTTTCGTCTAGACTTCTACACAACGATGATGAAGCGTTCTTGAAGCCTGAGACCAAAACGCGAAAAAATATGTCCTCTAGGTCACCCAGAATTATTGTCGAGGGTGCTGACGGGTTGGACGCTAGGAGTCGCAGAGTGCGGACGCACGTTGTGTAGGCTCCACAGTTTTCAAATGATTTTTGGTAAAAAATTGCAAAACTTGGCTAAAGTCTCTACGCCAATCGACGGAGGAAGTTCAGCCGAACACCTGGATACCAACTATTGCAAGGCGGGCCCGCTTTTTCGGCACTGACACCGATAATTCTGAGTCGCCACGAAGATCAAACATTGCGTCTGCCGCCGCAGCGGCGGGGAGAGCTAGGTCCAACGCGTCGACGAGGACGCCTGGGGCGACCCCGGAACGCCTCGACGGTGCGTCTAGCACCACGATGGAGGTTGTAAGCGTGGAAGGAGAAGATATGCAACCGGAGGACTTTACCAACGACGCCGTATGGTGCGAAGTCCGCAGAAGAAACATCACGAAAACATCTGGAGGGATTTCAGGCCCGAAGAGAACCATGCTAAGAGACGCTGCTGCGCCGACGGGCGCGCCTGGGGACAGCAAGTGGAAAGGTGAACGAACCATACGACAAATTGCTAATGCAAGCAGACTTCCTCGTCTACCGGCAGAAGACTACAAAGTGATCGTGCGACCACGAGGAGGACTCAGCGTTTCGGAGCACAGGCAGGCACGCGTATACTGCTGCCTGAGAAACGCCGCTGGCGTCGGTCGCGAAGCAGCAGAAGAAGACAGTATATGCATAAACTACAAGCAGAATATCGTGGTCGTCAGCACGCCGTCCGAAGAGCGAGCCAGGCGGTACGGAGCCATCACGAAGATCCGAGTGGGAGAGCAAGAACACGAAGCCAGCGCCTACAGAGCAGCGCCGGAAAACACATCTAAGGGACTCATAAGAGGGATATCCCAAGAGGAAAGTTCCGAAGATATTATAGACAACCTAGTGACAGCAAGAAACCCAAGCATATTACACGCGAAGAGGATGGGCAACACAGACAATGTAATCGTGCTCTTCGACGGACTTCACGTGCCGAGATACGTGAAATACGGAGCGCTCATCGTCCGGTGCTCGCTATACAGAAAACACATTGACATTTGCTACGAATGTGGGAGGCTGGGACACAGGGCGGACGTTTGCCCCAACCCAGACGAAAAAATATGCAGAGGATGCGGCGTGGCCAACCCGCCGCAAGAACACCAGTGTGAAGCAAGATGTCAGCTATGCGGGCAAGCTCACTTTACGGGAGACAGACGCTGCAAGGCAAAGTACAAGATACCGTATTTGGTCCGGCGAAGACGCTGGGAGCGACGAAGAAGAGAAGAAGCGGAGGCCGAAACACCATACGGCATCAACGACTACAACAAACGAGCTGGCAAAGCAACGAGCGAGAACACCCAGGGATCAGAAGGCCATCGCACAGAAGGCTCACCCCCGGGACCATACGAGGGGGACAGTCGGGAGCAGCCCGGTCGCAGACCAAGGTCGAGGACCCGGTCCAGAACCCGTTCGAGAACCCGATCGAGAACCCGATCGAGATCCAGGGCAACGTCAAGATTGCAATCCAGCCGAGGAGCGGTAGAAACTCAGGCACAGGTGAGCTTTGCAGACGCGGTCTCTGGCACTGCTGTTACACCTACACGCGCGGGGTCCGCCTTAGAACAGGAAATAACACAGATCAGACAGTTGTTATAGCAAATAACGCGAGAAAACGCGACGCTAAGGGAAGAGGTAAAAATGCTTAAAGTAGAAAACGCTAAGCTTAAGAACCCAAAACACTCAGAGATGACCCATACCACGCCAACACCCATTAGGGCGTCGACACCTCTCGAGCTCCGGCGACGCCCGTTCCCGCGTCGATGAGTGGAGAAAACGCCACCGCATAAACGAAGGGCAAAGGAAAACGCCGATGAGCAAAGCGACTCTACACTCGGAGAAGTAAAAGGCATGTTTCAGGAAATGTTCGTAGGTTTACAGCAGCAATTCATGCAGATGCGCGCGGACCTACAACAGCAGATAACGCAGATGCGAGTTGAAATGTCTCAGAGGTTCGATACCCTCGAGGGTAGGGTAGGGGCAGCTGGAAAACGACTCGAAAGACGCCCGACCCGCAGGAGCGAGGCCGGTCAAGAGCAAGCCGTACAGCAGACCACCTGCGGCTGAGAACAGCTGCATAGAAAACTCGAGTAGCCAACATGGCGCCGCCTAATGAATACACGATTTGGCAGTGGAATTGTCGTGGGTTTCGTCGTAAGCGGGGTAACCTGCAGCAATTCGTAAAAACCAAGCAAGCACCAGATGTAATCGCCCTCCAGGAAACTGGGGGGACCGCAAAATTATCAGGATACAAATCATATAGCACTTTAGCTGAAAAAGCAACAGTAACCACACTGATACATCGTAATATAACGGCTGTAGAACACGATACTGGCGTACGCAACATAGACCACGTCCTACTAGAAATTCTCCCGTCTCGAAAAAAGGAGGGAAGCTTGTTTGTGCTGAACGTGTACAGTCCACCACGACAAAAGGTAAAGTTTGGCTCGCTTTTCCGCAAAGTGCTAAACGTAGCGGGCAGACAAGCACTGATCGTCGTGGGCGACTTTAACGCACCCACACGCCGCCTTGGGTTACACCATCAAAAACGTTAAAGGCCGCAACCTGTGGAACGACGCGCAGCACGAGGAGCTCACGCTAATAACTAACCCACAAGACCCTACCAGAATGGGGAACAGCGTCAGTAGAGACACCACGCCGGACCTTACATTCATAAAGAATATATCCAACCCTCATTGGACCAACACTAACGTAAATCTAGGCAGCGATCACTACATTGTATGCACAATTCTACAAGCAGGTCCGCGTAAAAAGAAAGGTAGAAAAATAATGTTAACCGAGTGGGACACCTTTCGTAAGATAAGAGAGGACGATGCTACAGAGACCATCGAAGATATACAGAAGTGGACAGACACACTCCAGCGTAGCGTGCAGAAAGCCACCAAACATGTTCCCGAAGAGGCAGGAATGGAAGAAATGGACAGCAAGCTCTTACACATGTGGGAGGCAAAACGCAGCCTGCAAGAGCGCTGGAAAGGTCAAAAGCACAACCGGCGTCTAAGAAAGAGAATCGTCGCGCTCGACAGAGACATAGAAGACTACGCAAATAGGCTGTCCCAGCAGCAGTGGGCAGGCATGTGCACTTTAATGAACAGGCAGTTCGGAATGTCCAAAACTTGGAACATTCTCCGAGGCCTCCTTGATCCAGAAGGCACGAAAACAACACAAAGACAAAACCTGCAACGGATACTACACAGCTACGCAGGTACAGAAGCAGAGCTCTTACGCGAGCTACGCCAGACATACGTAGGAGATGCCACAAAGGCACGACTCCCAGAGTACGAAGGGAAGGATAACGTCGACCTCGACGCCTCCATAACAGAGGCAGAGATTCGATACGAACTCGGACGACTCAATCCCAAGTCCGCCCCGGGTCCCGACGGTATAACAAATAAAACACTTCGCAACTTAGATGACGAATCCGTCACTGCTCTCACAAAGTACATAAACGAATGCTGGGAGAAGGGCGCCATACCCCAGCAATGGAAAACCGCCAAAATCATATTAATACCCAAGCCGGGCAAAAAGCCGCTCATCGGAAATCTCAGGCCCATTTCATTGACGTCCTGCATTGGAAAGCTCATGGAAAAAGTAATTTTAACGCGTCTCGTCAGATACATGGACGACAACGAGCTATACCCACACACCAAGATCGGCTTTCGACCAAGATTCTCGACGCAAGACGTCATGTTGCAGCTAAAGAATCAAATCATAGACGCCGAAACGCACACCCTGGATACAAAAGCCATTCTGGGCCTTGACCTGCAGAAGGCATTTGATAACGTCACCCACGAGGCCATATTGCGCAACTTGCAAAACCTACACGTAGGTCGGAGAGTGTACGATTACATAAAAGATTTTCTCACCAACCGTAAAGCTACAATCATGGCCGGGGAAGCGGAATCCGAAGAATTCGTTCTAGGCAACAAGGGAACACCACAAGGTTCGGTGCTTTCCCCTTTCCTATTCAACGTGGCGATGCTTGGTTTACCCTCAGAGCTGGAACGCGTCGAAGGGCTTCAGCACAGTATCTATGCGGATGACATCACCCTATGGGTGACGGGCGGGAGCGACGGTCACATAGAAGAGATTTTACAACAAGCAGTAAATACGGTAGAGCGATACGTGGAGAACAATGGCCTAAAATGCTCTCCTCAAAAATCGGAGTTATTACTCTACAGACCTACAAGCAGAGGTCGCAAGCGCATTCACGAACGACACAACATCACAATCTTAGCAGGAGGTTACCCAATACCTCAGGTACAACACATAAGAGTTCTGGGACTCCGAATATCCGAGAACGGACATAACGGGGAAGCAATAAAGTTCCTGGATAACAACACCCAACAAACCATTCGAATGATTCGAAGAATCGCCAACAAAAACTACGGCGTGAAAGAACACAACTTAGTGCAGCTCATCCAAGCCTTCGTCGTCAGCCGCATAGTGTATGTGACCCCATACCTCAAGTTGCAAGTGGCGGAAAAACAAAAGATAGAATGCATAATTAAAGAAGCATATAAGCAAGCCCTCGGATTACCGATCACCACGTCTAACGAAAAGTTTGAAGCGTTAGGAATGCATAACACGCTAGACGAACTTATTGAGGCTCATATGATAGCGCAATATGAACGACTCGCGCAAAGCAACACGGGAAGACACATCCTGCACAAACTTGCAATAACGTACGCTGGCCAAAGCGGCAATAAATACGATATCCCAAAAGAAACCAGAGAGCGCATCATAATACCCTCCGTTACCCAGAAACATGCACCCCGAACATCACCGGGAGCGGAGGAATGCAAGAGCGAGAGCACTGCACAAGAAGTTTCAACATGACGCGGACGTGGTATATGTAGATGCAGTCGAATATACAGACGGTCGACACATGGCAATAGTCGCTTCAAATCAGCGGGCCACCTGCTTGCTAGCGGCACCATTAAAACAGGAAATTCGGAAATCGCTGAAGAAACGGCCATAGCGCTGACGCTTGCGTCCACAAGGGCCAGCGTCGTAATCAGTGATTCTAAAACCGCGATTCATAACTTCGCTAACGGAAGGGTCTCGAAAGAGGCGTTAAGAATCTTAAATAACTTTCGCGGAGAGCGCGACGTTTATGTTATATGGACGCCCGCCCACTCCTCCCTCCCGGGCAATGAAACCGCACACACCCTAGCTCGAGAGTTAGCGAGCCGAGCAGGGGCAGGAATGACGCGGAGCCCGCGTGCGGAGAGAGACCGCATGTTCAGTTACAACGAAATTACCAAGCACTACAGATTAGGGAGGCAGCATTACCCGCCACCACACTCCTCATTAAATAAGCAGCAGGCGACAGCGTGGCGCCTATTACAAACAAACACGTTCCCAAACCCAATCACTTATAATCATTGTTACCCGGACCTCTACTCAGACAGATGTAAACAATGCAATCAGCGGGCGGACCTCAAACACATTATCTGGGCTTGCCCCAACATCGTGAAGGGGCCAAACACATACATGAATACGGAGCAGTGGGAGACCGCGCTGCTAAGCTCAAGCATCGAGGACCAACTACAGGTCATCAGGCAAGCCGAAGATGCCGCTAGGGCCCAAGGACTCCTAGCTGCCATCTAAGGGAGGGGAGTCAACTCCTCTAACACTTGCAGTTTCAATAAAAGTTGTTTCTCTCTCTCTAGGTCACCCACGTAACTATATAGACACGTTTTTGTCATTTCCCTTGTAGTTTGATCAACACTCATGCACTCAGTCTTTTAGATCTTAAGACACAACACAGACAACACCAAAAACACAATTAAAATTGAATGATCGATAAAGTGATTAAATGATTGATTGATATGTGAGGTTTAGCGTCTCTAAACCACCATATGACTATGAGAGACGCCGTAGTGAAGAGCTCCGGGAATTCTGACTACCTGCGGACCCAAATCTAAGCACATGAGCCTACAGCATTTCCACCTTCATCGGAAAAGCAGCCGCCGCAGCCGAGATTCGATCCCACGACCTATACAGCTAAAAATGCGCAATTACGTTCCCCGGAATGCGGCCGCCATCTGCCCCATGGCCCCAGCGAAAAGACTTCGCTACATCCGCTTGCAGTGCAAAAAACTCTCTCGTTGAGTTACGGCACACCTTCATGACCAGCAAAAGTATCTAAGCACTCTGGTAAAACCATCAAGGTACTCTATCTCGGCGCCTTTCAATTGAACGAACTTACACAGGCAGACAGTGGCGTACCAACTCTTTCAAGAAGAGGGGAAGTGGCAAACCTACCTCATTTGTCAGCCGGGATATATATATATATATATTGTAAGATGGCGTCGAGAACACTCGAGACTCTCCTTTTATTGACCCGAGTATGTGCCCCACAACCTAAACTTGACTGGTGATGATGAGTATTTACAGATGAAAATATGGGACGCATAAATAATGCTCACACTTATTTTCCCCCGCGCACTTGAGCGGCCGGCCCGGCCGAGACTTAGGCGGGAAAGGTACGGCGCACAAAGGGTTTAAGACGTGAAACGTGGACAATCTCGGAGGCACGGTAACGACGGTCCGAGGAACCCTCGACGGGAGTGACAAGGTAATTGACCGGAGATGTTCTTTCACAACAACGTAGGTCCTAGAAAGCGAGACTGAAACTTTTCACACAATCCGGGTGTGCGAACAGGCGTCCAAAGTAATACTTCATCTCCAGGATGGAAGGTGACGTCTCGACGAAAGCTGTCATAGCGTTGCTTGCGGGTCTTCTTGACTGGCCTCCGTGTTGAGTTGAGCACGTTGACGTGCCTCAGCAAGCCTTGAGACGAAATCTTCTGGCGTAGTCGTCGACGTTCTTGCCATTACATTGAAGAAAGAGGCGTCAATGGTGAATGTCGGCGCACGACCATAGACTAGGAAGAAAGGTGAATACCCGGTGGTTCGTTGAACAGCGGTGTTGTGTGCAAATGTTACGAACGGCAAGATTTTGTCCCAATTATCGTGGTTCGGTCCGATGTACATGGATATCATGTCGATTAGAGTCCGGTGGAATCGCTCTGTCAGCCCATTTGTCTGCGGGTGGTAAGCGGATGTGGTCTTATGAAGTGTGCCACAAGTTTTTAGAATTTCGTCAAGAATTGTCGACATGAAGGCCTTGCCCCGGTCACTCAACAACGTGCGAGGTGCACCATGACGCAACACAATGGCTTCTAAAAAGAAGGCGGCAACGTCTGAGGCGGAGCTAGTGCGTAGAGGAGCGGTCTCCGCGTATCGTGTGAGGTGGTCGATGGCTGTGACGATCCAGCGGTGGCCCGCTGGCGTTACGGGAAGTGGCCCGACGAGGTCTATTCCGACAGCGGCAAAAGGTGTGTCGGGACATGGAATGGGGTTTGTAATAAGCCAGCAGGAGCTGAAGTTGGTCGTTTCCGGCGTTGACAAAGTGCGCAAGAAGCGACATAATTAGCCACGAAGGTAGAAAGACCAGGCCAGAAGAAACGGCTCCTAACGCGGTTGTAGGTCTTTTGAAATCCCAAGTGTCCAGCTGATGGGGTCGTCGTGCAATGCTTCGAGAACTTGTTTTCGCAGCGAACGGGGGAAGTACTGGCACCCACCGATGCCCATCCGCATTGTAAGTATAGTGCTGCAGGACATTGTTCTCTAGCTTGAACAGCCGTAGCTGACGACGTAGTCTGGCATTAGGTGGAGAAGGAGAGCCATTCAAGTATCCGATGATGCGGTTACAGTAGGGGTCGTCACGTTGGTACGCGGCAAACTGGGCGCTGTTGTTTAAAGGTAGCGACCCAGCAACTGCCAGGGGTGATAACGTGAGTGAACAGGAAGCCGCTTGATCACCTGAGGGGCATTCGGGATGCGTGATTGGAGATGAAAGTGGCAGAGGGCAGCGAGAGAGAGCGTCAGCATCCTGATGCTGTTTGCCGGACCTGTACACAACGTCAAAAGTGTACTCTTGCAAACGCAGTATCCAGCGACCGAGGCGCCCAGACAAATTCTTCAGCGAGGACAACCAGCATAAGGCATGGTGGTCGGTAACCACAGTAAAGTGGCGTCCATACAGATAAGGTCGAAATTTCTGGATGGCCCAAACGACAGCGAGACATTCCTGCTCTGTTATCGAGTAGTTCTGCTCTGCTGGTGTTAGTGCGCGGCTGGCATACGCAACTACTCTCTCACGTGAAGTGTCGTCGCGCTGTAGGAGGACAGCACCGATTCCGTGGCCGCTGGCATCTGTGTGCAGGAAAGTGGGTGCACTCTCATCGAAGTGACGGAGGACGGGGTCTGATGTCAAAGCACGCTTAAGGGCTTGGAAAGCACGCTCGCACTCGTCAGTCCACGTGAAATCCGCCCCTGACGTCAGAAGCTTGTGTAACGGCCCAGCAATGGCAGCAAAGTGACGGATGAAGCGGCGGAAGTAAGACGCCAGGCCGACGAAACTTCGCAATTGTTTTTGATTGCGCGGACGTGGAAAACTAATTACGGCAGCAACCTTGTCGGGGTCGGGTCGAACGCCGTCTTTGCTGACAAGGTGACCCAATACTTTGATGCTTGTGCTGGCGAAGTGGCACTTTTTTGTATTGAGCTGTAGGCCAGCGTTCGAAATGCACGTTAGAACTTCGTCCAAACGCTTAAGGTGCTGAGAAAAAGTAGAAGAATAAATGACGATGTCGTCTAAATAACATAAACAGTTTTCCATTTGAGACCACGTAAGACAGTATCTATCATGCGCTCAAATGTTGCTGGAGCGTTGCATAAGCCAAAGGGCATGACGTTAAATTCGTAAAGCCCGTCAGGCGTCGCAAACGCTGTTTTCTCCTTGTCTGCTTCGCGCATAGGTATTTGCCAATACCCGCATCGGAGGGTCGAGGCTGGAGAAATATTCTGCGCCTTGTAGGGAGTCCAGGGCATCATCTATGCGTGGCAAACGGATATACGTCTTTTTTCGTGATCTTATTGAGCGCTCTGTAATCAACACAAAAGCGGACAGAGCCATCCTTTTTCCGGACCAACACCACAGGAGACGACCAGGAGCTGGATGAAGGTCGAATAACATCCCGTTTGAGCATGTCGGCGACGTTTTTCTCGATAATTTGCCGTTCAGCCGAAGAGAGACGGTATGGGCGGCGGCGTACAATGGAGCTGCCTTCGGTTTCGATGCTGTGCTCTGCAACGGAGGTGCGGCCCAGAACTTTGCAATGTACATCAAATGAAAGGCTGTGCTTTTGGAGAAGGTCTAAGAGGTCTCTCTTTTGCTCGGCAGTGAGGTGAGGACTTATGGTGTCATTTAAGGTAACAGTGGTAGCCTTGATATCAGTAGTAGCAGACAAAGGCGGTGATTCTGCGTGAAGGGGCAGCAGTGAAAAGGACTCACTGTCAGCGAATCAGCTCACAGCAGTGCCCTGGGGCAGCATCACTGGCGAAGAAGTTGGATTCAAGGCGGTGACCAATGCTTTAACCGTCGTTAAAAACTGCACAAGGCCGGGTGCTATGGTAAGCCCCGCAGGTTTCGAGCGAACTGATGGAGCTATTGAACACGTCACCATTAACTATAGTATCCGAAGCGATCGTTAGAAGTTGTTCATCTCCTGGCGAAATGAAACAATCAGTAGCAGCAATGAAACGGAAGCTGTATGGATCGACATCCGATGAACTCTCAGTAGCTGACATTCGAATGACTCGCTGACGACACGATATGAAAGCTGATGCCGAAGAAGAAGGAAGTCCCATCCTAAAATTACTGTGTGAGTGCACAAAGGAAGTACAAGAAACTGAATGTGGTGATGATGCCATCTATGAAAACACGGACTGTGCAAAACACTTGAAGGCTGAATAGGGACTCCATCTGCGCCAACAGAAGAGGAGGACCATCGTAGGGCGTCCTAACTTTTTTCAAGCGGGCACAAAAGTCCTGCACGAATTACGGAATGTGATGCGCCTGTGTCCACCAGTGCCCTCTGTCTGTATACCTTCAACATACACCAATAAAACATTCGATGGGCGGGTCCGGAGGAGTTTTGACGCCAGTTCGAAAGATGCAGCTTTCCCTCCCGAAGCTGCACTGTTCAGTTTTTCCAGTTGGCGGTCGGGAATTGAAGTAGAAGGTCGGAGAGGAGAAGAAGAACGCCCGCATCGGTGAAGGTGAGCGACGACGTGAGAACTCGGGAACTGCCAACTGGGTCAAAGTTCTGCGGAGACGGCGACCGACGTGTGCTGTTCGGATACAGCCGACGATAGGTGGTCCAGTCGCGTAGAAGTCGTCCCGTTCAAGGTTATCGTAGCCTCGTCGTTCGTCTTGCTGACGGCGTCGCAAAACCTT
>WOVY01005149.1:0-73884 GCA_013436015.1 Rhipicephalus annulatus
CATTTTTTTTTGCACACAGGGTACAAATTCATGTGGTTTAGATGTGATGTAGGTGTATTCCTTTCGTGCACGGATGGGTGTGTAGCCTAGTGGTAGAGACACTCATTTTCGGAGCGTGAGGGTACAGGTTCAAATCCCAGCATCGGGAAGAAGTTTTGTTATTTTATTTATGAAAAAGACATTATCGGCTCTGACCAACCCACTCGTGGCGCTTAAAGCAGTGCTGTGCCGCAGGGCCCTATACGGGAATGTCCGCTCTTTATGTAAGTATGTTTCTCTATGCTGGCAGGGCTTGGTGCGCGCCGCCTTCTGCGCCTCAGTCCCTGACGCTCCGCTCTGTCGAAAGCGTGCATATCTCGGTAAAAGTTTCGAAAACCAACCTTTGTGATGAGGTTCGCGCGCTGACGGCCGGAGTGGCACCTTGCGCTTCCTCTATAGGGTTCCGGTGTGTGTACGCTGCTGAAGGGAACGAATTGGATCGGTTTAGATTGATAATTTGTACTCTTATAACTCTAATACCGTTACTTTAATGACCACATCGCATTTTTTTTTTAGTAGAGGAGAAAGAAACGTAGTCTCAAGTTTCATTTTTTAAATCTCGCGCTGAAATCGCCGCGCATGACGTCACGGATATTGTAGCCCATTTTTGTATTTAGGTGACATCGGTTGAATGTAATTTCCGGAAACTTGGTATATTATGTCTATGCTCCCCCCCCCCTCCCGCCCCTCTGAGGGAGCAGTCTGCTTCTTTTTTTATTTATTGTGAACTCCGTAAAATGAAGCATACGCCGTTAAAAACCTACGACGTCACGGTGTTCGGTGAAGAAATGGGGAGTTTTAGAATAGCGCACCGCGAGCCCTTGCCGCGCGGTCGCTGTCACTGCGCATGCGTCCTCGGCGTTCGCGGACCGCACGCAGAAATTTTGAAATTGCGTGCGGTGATGGCGGCCCGCATGTGGCCCGCAAGCGCTGGTTTCGAGGATATACGGTGTCGCTGCGATCGTGCGTTGTGGTTAGCAGCGGGGCAAACGCTATTCTAAAACTCATATGGCGCCCGCAACGCCCGCAGCGCTTGCAAACGGTATTCTAAAACTCCCGAATATCAAAGAGGCGTCGCTGACACCCGCATTTTTTTCTTGTGCGTTTTTTTTTCTTGCATGTATAGTGTCCTGTCGTTGCCAGCATGCTGGCTTTGGAGTTATGATACTATCAAAATTGTTCTCTTTAGTGCCTCTTTGAAGCTTTCGCCAGCCTATATAGGCAGACCCGCAGCTTTAATTGTTCCATTAAGAGTTTTACGGTGGAGACTGTGAATTGAGTTTTTGCACTACGTAGCCTCCATTTGTTTGTGTCTCTCGCTCGAGCGTTCGTAAGTAGCTACGTGTTCAGGTGAGCCGCGCCGAGGCGAGTGGAAATTTTGTATGGAAGATTCATCCCTTCATTAATTTAGAAAGACTTGTAATGGACTCTGCGTCTGTGTATACACCGACGGTGCACCGCCTGCAGTGCGCAAACCATTCGATGGCGTGCACCGTGTGTGTCCGTACGTGTATCATGCGATAAAAAGCGACTGCTGTCGCTTTTCATCGCATTGCGCAAGCACTCTCGGCCGCCGCCGGTTTGCGTGAATGTTTCCAACGTATGGGCTTCCTTTATAATGCGCCTGGTTTCAGTCGCATGCCAATCGATGCTGCATCGCACGAACACGCATCGTCGTTGGAGGTCTTTCCTCTTTCAGTATACGCGCATGTATAGTACGTTGCGCTTTTTTTCTTGTTCTTTCGTCCGCGTTGTTTATGCCGTAATCGTTGATCTCGTTGTCGTCTACATCCGCCATGGTGGTGTATAGTAAATCCTATATAGTTGCGCCGATCACATTTAGATGGGGGGTGAAACGCGCCAGTGTTCCGTTCTACTTCGATACGGGCAATTACATCGCCTAAATCGTAAACTCGTGCTTTAGAATTTACAACTTTCATCGACATTTTTGCTTCGCAATTCTAAACCTATTGCCACAGAATGAAGGATGATTCAGATCAAGTCGATGAAAGCACTTGTTGCTCCGTTATTATATGTGATGGGCGAAAAATGGATGTCTCGCCACTAGCGCCAGCTCTTCCGAAGTCATAGAAATGCAAGAGGAAGGAGAAGAAGACTGTTACGAAAACAATGATAGCAATAACGCTTTATTATTCTTAACTAAACTTTACCGTTTCTCGTTGGCGTCCTTTAGCCGGGGTCTCAAACACGCAGTTTCCGGACATTTCGTGCCCCGCCGCAGTGGTCTAGTGGCTAAGGTACTCGGCTGCTGACCCGCAGGGCGCGGGTTCGAATCCCGGCTGCGGCGGCTGCATTTCCGATGGAGGCGGAAATGTTGTAGGCCCGTGTGCTCAGATTTGGGTGCACGTTAAAGAACCCCAGGTGGTCTAAATTTCCGGAGCCCTCCACTACGGCGTCTCTCATAATCATATAGTGGTTTTGGGACGTTAAACCCCACATATCAATCAATCAATCAATCCGGACATTTCGTTAGTTACCCGACTCTTACGTGGCTGTCTTCGTCCCGCGCATACATTCTTATTTTCACTGTTATTAACCATATTCAGCGGCTACAAAGACGTGTCTATTTAGCCTCTGGTATTCTTTGCGTGAGACATGTTCCATGCGGTCGCCATGTGCCATAACATGATCGTGGTGCGAGAACTCCATGTTTAGAAATCGTCATTCCGCAGATCACAATAAATGTTTCTCTAATCCTAACCTCAGATCGCCTTATGAAATGGCCCATGCATGGCAAAGTTTTGTTTGTAAGGCTATGTTAGTTCTACTTCGAGACCCGCCCCCCTCCTTCCCCCCACCCACTCCCCCTTTTGGCATATTTCGCCGTCCTGGCCAGGGGCGCAGCCAAGGGGTGGACCTCGGGCCCGTGACCCCCCTCCACTGAGCACTTTTTCGCCATACATACATAGCATAAAATGACCATTTTTCTTCCCGGCTCCCACTTTAGAATGAGGTGCCCTCCCCCCCCCCCCCTCAAAAAAAAAACTGCAAACAACTGTGGTCCCAGCCCTTGCAGAACTAAACTTCGTGGATGCGGCCACTTAGCTGAGGCGAGTTTGAGTCCCCTTCTCTCGCTAAACAAGTCCGCTCCTCATTGAGAAGACATAACAAGGCTGCCTTTACGATGCGGGTATGCCAAGCATGCGTCTGCGTTCCTCCAGATGACGTGTCCGACGGGGGAGCACTCGCGACGTTCGTGTGTGTGCGGCGTTCTATAGCGACGACTCGTCCCGGCGGCGCAAGGCTTCGTCTCATTGTGGATCCCGGAAGTGGTGCAATGTCGCAGCGGATGTCGCCGTAAGGACATCGCTGCGGCGGCGGCGTAACCGCGTCGCACTGTTTTTCCTGCCTCTCTCTCCTTTCTTTTGTTCGACAGAAGGACTTGCGCGACTATATAGTCACGCTCGACACTGCTGAACCCTTGCGACACGAAGCCCGAGGGTACGTGTCTATGCTCGCTTTTGACAACACGCTGAATGTTTGCTTATTGCTCGGAAGATTTAATGATTACGTGCCTAACCGTGATTTTTCAAGCTGGAGCTCCAAAGAGAGATAGAGGAAGCGCATGCATGGTAATGTGTGAAAATCTCCGATCGGTTACCCTGTACTTGGAAAGGGGAAAGGAGGTGCGAACGAATGAAAGATAAGTCTGTAATGGGGCGATGCCGCAGTCATGACAATGTCGCTGTCTGGAAGAAAGCGACATACCAACGTAACCATTCAAGTGACACAGCGTGTCGTTCAGGCCGGCTCTAGTACCCCATAAAAACTGTTTTCGGTCAGGGTGCGGTGTTCAAGCTAACGTTACTTACACAAGAAATGTAAATTCCTAGTATATACTCATCAATACTTGCAGGAAACTTTCGATCGTTTGCAATTTTCGACTTGCTGTGCAGTCGTTGGGTTCTCGGGGCCTACAAACATGGCAACGAAATTGTCGTGTGGCATTGTGGTCTGTATATGCATCGCCATCTTCAGTATTATTACCACCTTCCTCCTCCTCCTCCTCATCATAATCATCAATAACATCATGATCATTATCATGATCATCATAAGCATCCTTTTAAGCAGCAGCCCTTTCTGTGGTCACTGCAGGACGGAGGCCTGTCTTTCCTAATGATCTCCAATTTATGAAGCGTCAAAATTACCGCAAAAAGCACAAGTCACCCCTCTACCGCCCCCCCCCCCCCCCCCCCTACTGATTCGTGCACACAGTTCCACTGGCAGGGCGTCTATATACAGAACTGCGTCATACGGGCACCGAGGCGTATAAATAAAACGAAAATTTTAAAATCACGCTAATTACTTTACGCAAGCTCTTCGACGGCTGCGATGTCCTCTCCTTATCAAGCTGACAGCGAAGCGCCGATGCACTCACGCAGTGGTGGTTGCGTAACGGATTGAGCATTCTGAAATTGCGTCGACCGTTATTTTTTGACCGCTTTGTTACAGCTGCTTGGACCGTGTCGAAAAAGCGGTTGAGGTCGACGATCAAAATCTTCCTATTGCGTCGCTCCGTCGCGCCAAAGCCTCGCGACGCGGACGATGGAAAAAAAAAGAAAAAAAAATGCTGCGTTTTTTAAAGCTCCTCGCGCTCATTGGTCTACTGCGTGGCTGTTGACGGCTTTGAGTAATAAGACGTAGGCGCACCGTTGCGCTTATTGGTGCGACCTTAATCAACGAAATTACGGCGCTATTGACGAGCGGTGCTATATATATATACATAGGCTATACCGTGACGAAGACGAAAACGGACGTTTTCGTCACTTACTATAGTCCGCGTTTCGAAGTGCAGCATGTTAGCCCTTCGATGAATAAACAAAGGTTTGTTCGCTTTAGCAATAATTATGGGGGTTTTACCTCCCAAAATCGCGACGCGATTCTGGGGGACTCCGTATTGTGGAAGGTTCTGGAAGTACTGACCACTTGCGGTTTTTCAACACGTGTATCTAAATCTAGCTACAGGGGACTGCCGCTAGCGTTTTGCCTCTGTTGAAATGCGGCCGTCGGTATTCGATCCTACGACCTTCGCGTCAGTAGCCCAGCGTCATGACCACCGAGGTGGGTCTGTTAGCTTGAAAAAAAAAAAATGTATGTGCGAATAAATTAAGGACATCGCGGTGTTGGAACGTAAACTCCTGGTGAACTTCTGGGGGCCACTCACTGTGTTTACCCGCTCTATTGTTAGCGAAAAGGAGCTTCAGGTCCGGCTGCGATTGTAGAATTTCGATCAAACGTGTTTTAGTCGATCGCACTGTATATAGTGCTCGTCGTCTGCTGTGTTCTTTGCCCAAGTACTTTACGACTTTTCGGCGAATGTCTAACATGGTGCCGCTGCGGTGGCCCGGTGCTTACGGTGCTTGGTTGCTGACCCAAATATTGCGGGTGCTATGCCGGCCGCGGCGCTAACATTTTAACGGAGGAGTGATGCTATAGAGGCCCGTGTACTGGGAGGGGGGGGGGGGGGGGTGCGACGTCGGTACACGCGTTGTCGAAATTATTCGAAGCCTTATTGGCTACGGCGCCTCGCGTTCAGGATGGTTTATCTACTGTATGTTTATACGTGCAAACTGGCCATTAGGACGCAGCCGTACAGTAGGCAAGTTTCACAATTTTCGTCGTGTGACGTAGAGTGAGCGGATATAGGTCAGTCATTGAACTGACCCACCGTGCAGACAAGGAGCGACTCGACTGATTCTTTGTTACCCTTCATCTGTGTTTACTTTTATTGGACTCTATCGCGTGACAATGAAAAGATAACTTCATTTGATTGACGGATCGATCGATCAGTCAATCAATCAATCAATCAATCAATCAATCAATCAATATACCATATGGCAAGCTCCCGGATATGCTGTTCTGGACAATCGATCAATCAGTCAATCAATCAGTTAATCAATCAATATGCCATATGGCAAGCTCCCGGGGATGCTTTTCTGGACTTGTCCCATGGTTATGTGAAACTGTGTTCCTTCTCTCGCCCGTCTGATAACGACCCGTTCTCACTGTCTCTCTCTCCAGACTCGCTCATTTCGAGCCGGCAAAAGCCCTCGCCTGCGCGTTGGTTTACCCCGCCTGGTTCTCGTATATATCCCGGTTTGTTTGGGGCTAGCGCGATGTCCGGGTCGCGGCCCGGCGCTGTGTTTCTACCCTCTGGCGTTATTGCTGTGGCGTGTGTGTGCCGTCGCAAACGTGCGCGGCCCCTGGAACTCATTAGGGCGGCTGAAGAGATGGGTTCTCGCTTTTTATCCCTCCTCTAGGAGCCGTAATCCGGCCGCTGGTACAGAACAGATCGAACGAAACGCTGCGGTCGCAGGGGAGGAGAAGGCGTGCGTGTAACGGTTCGCTTCTTATCATTCGGTTGCGATCGTATATACTGCTTAAGGCCGACCTTGGCCGTGTATGGAGAGGCGCTGCCTGTCCCTTATAACGGACGCTAACAAAGACGCGCGCAACGGAGATTGTGCCTAGATTGGGCCTCCGCGGGGCGACTTTCGTTGAGGTTCCTCCCACGTGCCAGGTTTTTTTTTTATTTTTTTCCCCATCCGTGCAGAAGTCGTGTGGTTAAGCTGTCAGCTATGAACGACACAGAATGATGTAATATGCGAGGAAGTGAAGAATGGTTAACCAACACTACGGCGGCGTGTTCACTTAACGTCAAACCTTTTGCCGGTTGTATCGTGCATGTCGCTTATATATTCGTACGCAACGTGATTACCTGAAACAGCGACTGAAACTTGCGGCGGTAAATGTTTCTTTAAACGGGAGGCAGCAGTTCCCTTGAGCTTCTATCACTTTTTGTGTGGTTTTTTTTTTTCCTCTGTGACAGCAACTATATGGATGCCCCAGGCGCATTTTTTTTGTTGTTGTTGATGTCGTCGTTTACAACAAAATATATGATTTATAACGTCGCCTCGCACGCAGTTTGTTCTTTGTGCGAGTGAAAGTGTGCATGAACAGTCTATTACGTCACTGCTGAAGTGTATACGCAAAACGCGCCGGCTCTCATTTGTCGCGCGAAAGGCCTACGAGCGGGGACGGGAGGGAGGGTGTTCGAAGGAGAAGGAGAAGGAGGGGGCTGCGTGGCACCGGCTTGGCCAAAATGGTCGCGCGCGTGCTATCTTGACGGGATGATCAGGTGACGGCTCATGCCTTTGTGTGTGCTCTGATCTCGTCGCTAGCGGCGGGTATTACGTAGCCGTGAAGCAGGCACTGGACTGGGCTTATTGGCGAGACGTGGGAGATACGTTTGTCCTGCTGTGGGCATTGTCGGGAATAATAATAATAATAATAATAATAATAATAATGATGATTGACAGCGCGAAAGTCACTTGACTCGCTACCGCACCTTGTTTCCGCGCGTCAGCGTTTTGTTTAGTTAAATCTGGTCGGATGCCCAAGTATCGTCTTACCTTAATAAACCTTCTATCGAGTTGCTATCGAGTTTATAGCTACGTCCCCGTACAGGGTGAAACAATGACCGTTATAACATATAAAAATTAAACATAAAAATATCGTCCGGAAATGCTGCGTTTGTTCGTTACTCTTGTGACGTGCCAGAGAGAGAGCATGTAAAACGATATGGTGGTTAATTTATTTATTTCATTTATCTATTTACTTCAGACAGCCCCTATACACAGTTTGCCTAGGAGATCGGCGTAAAGGCAAAGAAAGCCTGACAAAGCGCCAAACCCCTATGTACACAAATACATAAGCGGTTATATGTAGCAGTACAAAATTGAATGTATACAATAGTGAATGCCATCAAAATTTAGCAATTGTTTTCTGACATTAAGCCATTCGACAAAAAATGTACATAATTGTGATTGGCACACAAGGAAATAATGAGAGACTATTTGTGCACAACGATGGCAGCCATAATAAAAAAAATAAAAAAAACACTGGTATGAGCCGCATATGCAAGTTACATAAATAAGATGAATTGAAAGAGGTATGAAAGTCTGAGTTTTTATGAGGAATGTGCGTATCTTCTTTTTGAAAACAGAAATGGATTAACTTAGTTCAATTATTGTCATCACACTGGGTTGTTCGTTAAGTAAGTGGGGAATTTGCTAAGTTAGTTTTTGTGTACCATAATTTTGTACGAAGCGTATCTTTCTTGAAGCTGATGTGTCGCAAATTATGACTGTGGCCCTGCTCGTGAAATTTCCTCAAAAATTCTATTCGATTACATTTAATTTCGAAATAAATGATCATTGCTAATTTTTTATATAGGACAATATTAATGACTAGCAGTCCATGTTTTTCAAACAAAGGGGCCGGGCACATACCCGCCCGTGGGGATAGGAGTGAAAGGGTAGGAGGTCAATTAATCGCACAGCTCATTTTGATAGTAGTTATAATTAGCTGAGGTTAGATTTTGTCGTCGTTCCACATATCAGAAGGCAATAGTGAAGGTGAGAATGTATTGTTGTGTAATAAATATGTCTTTTTAACCATACTGGTAATAAGTGGCGCAACGTGCATAGTATGCCAACTGCTCGAGAGATGTTTGTTCGGAAAATATTTATATACACAAACCAATCTAAATATTCTTGAAAAAAGACACCGAAGAATGTGAAAGACGTAACGCGCTTAATAGGCTGTCCCTGAAAGCTAATAATATTTTTACTACTGTATGTTTTGTTACAAGGTCTAAAGACAATATATTTTGTTTTTTTAGCATTTAGATTTTACCTGTCGTCCTAAGCCACGTAGATATGTTTTGTAGCGATAGATTCGCTTTCAGCTTAAGGTCGTTAATATCTGGCCCAGGGAAGAATGCATTCGTGTCTTCGGCGTACAAAATAATGTCAGGTGTTAGAGGTATGTTTACTAGATCGTTTATGTACATAATAAACAAAAGTGGGCCAAGGATTGACCCTTGTGGCACACCGCATGTAATTTTACCGTGTTCAGATTTCAAATTGCCGATATTGGTGTATTGCACACGGTTTTCTAAGTAACTTTTTGCAATGTCTAGAGCTATACCTCTAACACCGTATTTGGATAGTTTGAGCAGTAAAATCTTATGCTTAATGGAATCAAATGCTTTTTAATCAACAAAAATCCATATACCGTGAATAATTTTTTCTGTATTGTAAACTTTTTTATCAGGGGTAATTACGGGTGGCTACTCCTCACTCCTCTCGGCTGTATTACAGGCAAGCACAAGGGTAGTAGCTGTGTACTCTTAAGCGCGATTGCAGAAGGTGTTATATATAAGTCTATAATAATAATAATAATAATAATAATAATAATAATAATAATAATAATAATAATAATAATAATAATAATAATAATAATAATAATAATAACAATAATAATAATAATAATAATCGTCGTCGTCGTCATCATCATCATCGTCATCATTCCGCCAACCAATCCGATTCCGTTTTTTTTTCTGCTGGCACGTTATACCTGCGAACTTCTTAATCTCATCTGCCTACTTAATTTCCAGTTACCCCCTCATCCTGCTTTACGCGCTACGTTACCGATTCATGTCAATTTCTTCTTTTTGATTTCAACTATGATATCCTTAACTCTCGCTTGTTCTCCGATCCACTCTGCTCTCTTTCTGTCTCTTAAGGTTACACCTATCATTTTCCTTTCCATCGCTCGCTGCGCGTCATCCTCGATTTAAGCTGAACCCTCTTTGTAAGCCTCCAGGCTTCTGCTCCGAAGGTAAGTACCCGTAAGGCGCATCTGTTATGAACCTTTCTCTTGAGGGATAGACTCCCATTCGTGATTTGAGAATGCTCGCCGAACGTGCTCCGCCACATTCTTATTGCTCTATAGTTATTTCGCTCTCATGATTCGGCTCCGCGGTTACTAGCTGTCCTAGGTAGACGTAATCCTTTATAAAATCCAGTGTCTCGCCACCCACGGCAAAGCGCTGTTTGCTGCCTAGAATGTTCCACATTACTTTAGTTTCGTGAATATTAATTTTCACACCTTGTCTTCTGCTTTCCGCGTCCAGTTCAGTGATCAATGAGCTTTAATTTGCGTCTCTCATGAGGTCCTTTGAACGCCAGACACCTGAGTTGTGTGAATAAAGCGTTCTGTGCGCAATTTTTCTGGAGGCACTTTCCTATATTTAGTTCCCATAGCACAATACGGTTCGGTAAGGAAAAAAAAAAAAAGATGACGAAAGAAAAGAAGATGGGAGGCAGCAGTGAGCGGAAATGCGGTGACGCTGCCTTGATGATCTCGCCCTAACTGCTCTGGACGTCATTAAGTCTCGTTCATCGTTCGCTGATAGAGCACGATTACATTGCTTTCTAATTGAACGAAACACTCGATCAATCAAGTTTAGAGCACTTTTCCCGTGATTAAGCGCCTCCATTAAGGGAAGACACTTACTCGCAAGTTGGAGAGAACACGCTGGCTCTGCCGAAGATGCGGTTCTTTCGCGAAATTTGGAAAAAAAAAAAAACCGAAGCGCGACTTCCTTTTTTTCTGTAAAGGAGGTCGCGCTTATTGATATTCTGTAAAGGTGGTAAAACGTAAGAAATAAAAAGAAAGAGAGAGAAAGAAAGCCCAAGAATCAACATACTAGAAAGTCAACGTTGATCCTCTAAAATATTTGCGTGATTCGCAAAACTATAATGATGTGCGATATATCTTCTACGACCACCTGTACTGTTAAAAGTGTTGCTGGAGGGCCTCTTTATGTCTCGTGTTATCAGTTACGAAAATAACCGATTGTTATCTTGCACCGAAGTTAGCAATGTATCTTGTACGTTACCGTATTTAACATGATCGTAACTCGATCCTATTGTAAGTTGACACCCCCCTCTCCCACCCCCCAATGCACCCTCATATCCCAAGTAAAAAAAAAGTCAGACTCTTACTGTAGCGTCAGTACAGTAGGAGTCGGTGCCCGTACGTGTCTCGCAGTTCTCTGTGCGGTCCTCGCAAACCGCAGGTCTGGAATATCTCAAGAATGCATCACCAACTGGTTCTGAAACGCGCTTTGTAAAGTCGCAGACTAAAAACGCGAATGTTGGTCTGCAAAGGCAGCTTTGCGGCAATGCTTCACAGTTATGTAGGGAAGCTAGCTTCGGCATATATGCTAGAATAATAGCTTTTTTTAGAAAACTTTTCCCAAAATTTATCGAGGGTGTGGTTTGTACGCGAGAAAATACCCTATACCTTACAGGGAGAGCCAGAACTCGGACATAATCTATTAACCATGCGAGTATGTTTCTTATTTCACGTTTGTCCCGCCGTAACTGGCGGTAATAGTTCCGGTATTTATTTTAAGCCCCCTCACCCCAGTATCAGCACTAGCGTGGCATACGGTTCAGTAAAGGCCGCCTTCAACTTCATCCGCATCGCTCATCAACTCGTTTGATGAGTGGAGGAGTAACTCGGGAAGCACACCTTCACGGCCTTGCACTCGCGTGCACACCGAGAGCCGACCCAAACGTTCGTTGGCGGAAACGCCCCACAACTTAATCAGCGAAGCGCTTCAACCTTTTCAAAGACGATAGTTCTTCTTGGAGACCTTCGACGCAAAGATTTTGGTCTGTCTGAACATTTGTCTGTTTGTCCGCCCGTAACGTTACCGGGTACTCTAAACGGCACCAGCCGTTACCCCAAACGGCCGACCCCATCAGCAGCGCCCACCAATGTTGCTCAAGATTGAGCGTTCATACTTGTGCGATTGTCAATTAAAACGCTAATATGGCGCATATCTGAGGCACCATAACAACACGTGATTATTCTGTTTGTGTGTATTTTTACTAAAAAACATACATAAGTAATTCTAAGGACTGTAGCGCTTATCACGCTGCGCTGACGATGCAACGCTTGCACGAAAAGGCAAGTGTTTCCAACGCTTTGCTAAGACCACACCTACCCGTCGCCTTGCGTTCTATACCTTAGCGCCTCCGAGACGAGCGCGCACAACCCGCACTTCGTTTTCCAAGATAACTGCCAGATGGCGCTCATGTCCCACGTGGGACGTGACTTGATGCACTCGCTCGCCTCCGCTGCACGCTCGAGGCACTTTAACGCAGCGACTCCAGAATACGATTTACCGATTCGCTTGCGCAGAACATCAAATAAACGTTTTGTTCACTCTCTCCAGATGCAAGACTATTGTCTTTCGATGACATTTGCAGATTGACATGCAGATACGGGGCCATTTTTTTTTTCGGACCAGGGCGAGACGTTGGTTTTCAATTTCCCGAAATTTACTAACACGAGCACAAAGAGGGAGTGAACGAGACCGGGACGGAAGCGCGGATACGCGCGCATGAATGGTGCCTATTTCCTCCCTTTTCGTCCTTGTTTTAGGTCGTGCTCGTCTATCGGTCTTTCTTCAGGAAAAAATAGGAAGCCGATCTTCGAGAAAGCATGGTTTTCAGAGAAGAGTGGGGGGGTTGCTATCGGCGTAGTAGACTTGTGTCCGCCCCGCCGTGGTGATCTAGTGGCTAAGGTACTCGGCTGCTGACCCGCAGGTCGCGGGATCGAATCCCGGCTGCGGCGGCTGCATTTCCGATGAAGGCGGAAATGTTTTAGGCCCGTGCGCTCAGATTTGGGCGCACGTTAAAGAACCCCAGGTGGTCTAAACTTCCGGAACCCTCCACTACGGCGTCTCTCAAAATCATATGGTGGTTTTGGGACGTTAAACTTCACATACCATCATCATAGACTTGTGCCCATGGCACGTGCGCACTAGTGTTTTCGCTTCAGCAAAAACGAACCACAGTCACTGGCGTAGCAAGAGGGTTAGGGCTTTAAACCCCGTCCGGATTTTTTCAGTTCTGCGTGCGTATATGAGTAGACACACATATTAACGCACACACAAATATACGTTAGGTACGGCTGAATCCTTCCCACCACAGTTCCTGTTGTGCCACTGACCGGAATAGTATGTAAAACGAAAAAAGAAATTCAGGGCAG
Source organism: Rhipicephalus annulatus (assembly GCA_013436015.1). Taxonomy (NCBI): domain Eukaryota; kingdom Metazoa; phylum Arthropoda; class Arachnida; order Ixodida; family Ixodidae; genus Rhipicephalus; species Rhipicephalus annulatus. The sequence goes on from WOVY01005149.1 coordinate 12,973, forward strand.
TGTTAGCGTGGGGTTATTCTACAAGGAAGTATGCCTTACAGCCGAACATGTTTCGTACACGTTAATCTAACGAACTCAAAATTTTCCGGGGCGTGATTGCACACGTCACCGCCTCCTTTTATATGCGAATTTCAGAGTATCAGCTACAGGAACCACGAACTTTCTGAACTGAAGTTAGAGTCTCGAGTGGAAAAGCGTTGTGAAACACGTCGATTTCTTCTTTCATGGCAGAAATTGCTGTTTTTTTTTTTCGGCATTCTGTGTAATAGAAGTTCGCGTAAGCGACGCAGTTTTTCTCTTCCGCTTCGTTTAGTTGCGCTTCTCAGTGATCGTGAGAGGAATTCTGACATTGTTGGGCGGCGAATAAAACTGAAAAGAAAATCCGATTCGCGGGTCCAGAAAGACATTCTTGTGCCTGTGTTCGGTATAGTGTACGCATGGCATACCTGATTTTTGAGCTTTTTCTCGTTATTTTAGCCCCTTTGTGAGACGAACAGTGAATTCGTGTATTTTGAGTTGGCGGGCTCTGACGTGGCCTACTCTCCATTGTTTGCATATATAAGTGGATAAATAAACAAATCGAAAAAGAAGGAAGGATAGGTACGTGCTTCTATGTTGTGCGTTCTATTAAACTCTTTTGTGTTAACTATACTATTGGTATATCCATACGGCGTTCGAACGCTTCCTCTTCCGTTGCACGTACCTTGCGGCATCGTCATACCATGGATGTTGGTCCTTTCAAACGTATAGCTAGATTCGCAAAAAAAAAACACACATTTAACTTCGAAAGGACGGCGTCATGCGTGTTCTCGTCGTTCCTGGGTAGATACTAGGTGTCAGTCACCTGTGGCACATACCCGCATACCAGCGGCACATACCCACGGGCGGGTATGTGCCACTGTCTGGTGGGAAGTGTTTGATGACGTACACGAAGCGATTGTGACATTATACGTCTCGACCAGCGCGTCATATTCGTCAAACCATCCTACCCTCCCATGCAAATTTTGGTTCACGACAAGTTAAGGGGGTGACCACGAGAGCACCCATGCGTAAGCGGATAGATAGATAGATACGTTCAAAGTCCTCGAAGTTTGCTAAGAAATGCTTCGCATTTAAAATAAAAAAAACTGTAACAAGGCTAGTTCAGGTCTCAGAGAATCAAAGGAAACGTTAAATTCCTAATTTTAAGACAGTAACCGGTCAAACTTCATCGTACTACGTTCGTGCGTATTTGTATACTGGCAGGAAGTGTGTACACCTGGCCTTGTACACAGGCAGCGGAGGTATCCGACCTGTTGTATCTCGCCGTCTCATAACGTCTTGACACTGGTGTGTTTTTAACCTTCACGCACGCTTTCGATAATCAGTCCCCAACTGCAAGTCATAATTTCACTTAAATCAGGCCGCCGATAAAAGATGGTGATAACCATAGTTCATATCCTATTTTGGTGCTGTTAACCTTGGCAATAATAATATCTGTGGTTTAATGCCCCAAAACTACGGTATGATTACGAGAGACGCCGTATTTGAACATGCATACATACGTACATGCATTCATACGTACATACATACGCACATACATACATACATACATACATACATACATACATACATACATACATACATACATACATACATACATACATACATACATACATACATACATACATACATACATACATACATACATACATACATACATACATATGCGCAAACGCACACACACGCGTACATAAATGCGTATGCATGTATTTATGCATTGATTATTTTTGAAGTAATGCTTATTGCGGTGCTCGTTGAAGGGGGTAATTTATCCATATTCATTTTCATGCAACACTTCTAGCACCGCCTAAAATTTAACAAAAAATTCTCGGGAACAACCGTCCTCGACACGTTCACTTGGAATCTTTTTATTATTGCACCTTGATAAAAACAGTCACTTTGCGAAATTCGCGAGCTTACACAAAATGCTACTAATTGCGAGTAAAAAGACACTTTGTTTTCCCGCCGCTCTCGGTCCAACTCGCGAACCTTCCCTTTTTTTTTTTTTGTAAGATCCGTGTTCCTTATCGCTTCCTTTATTTTTTTTTTCTGCAGCAGAGCATGAACACGTAAATGCTTAATCGGCATTGAGTGTATGCAAATCGCTCCCCCTTGGTTCCACGCATAACTGCTTGTTTTCTCGGCTGTGCTCGGAAGCTTACTGGCGAAGCTCCGCAAACGAGAGAAGAGAAAGAAAGCGCTGCATTTGTTTGCAACGTTGCCTTGTGAGTTTTCGCTCGGCAAACTGCGCACGGCACATTAACCGCGCAGCAAACTGTGACGCCATATTTGATTAAATGGTTCCGTAATTACGGAAATATTTGAAACGGCCAAATGGCTGCCCCGCAGCGCTGCCATGCCAACAATATAGTTGAGGCGGATATCGAAGTGCCGCGGCAGGACTGCGTCTTTGTTACGGCTTCATTGCATACATCAACTAATTCTCGTAATATGTCTTAAGTGCAAACGATATTAAGTACAATTGTCTTTGATTTAGAGCGCTTGAGAGAGACCGAGAGAGAATTGCTTGATGAACTCTATAGCGTTATTTCGTGCTTAGTCGTACTATTCTTCCTGCGGTTTCCAAACGGTATTGGTAGTTTTCCTTTCGAATATTTGGTGAAATCTGATCAGTAACAAAAAAAGGAGGGGGGGGGGGGGAGGACGCCGGAGCTTCACCATCGAGGGTAAAACGCGATAGCGTAATCGGGCCTCATTCGCACCGCCTTCTCAATTGCTAGCCTTGCTTCGCTTCTCGGTTGATGGCTTGACCGTTACACGAGGAAAGTAATGTCTGTACTTGTAGCACGGGCCGTTTGTAGCTCTGCTAGAATGCCTACTACGACAACATATGGCGTGGCGCGCTTTCCCTGGATTGTCACTGGCACTATTTTCCTGGCAAAGGTACTTCCCTTTGCAGCCTCTGCGCTCTTCTTGTATGTAGCTTTCTATGGCAAACTTGTCCTGGTCTTGCCGCGACACCTCATATTTTTTCGCGGTTTGCTCAGCACACGCTCCCTGAAAGACAGACGAGAAAGAATGTTACTTTGTACCTAGTGCAAGTATATAGTTAGGAAGTGCTCACTGTGCCGTAAATATTCTTTTTTTCTTATTTTGCAAATTGGCGAAGTATCCGGAACACGTCCGTGAATCAGCGCGTGCACCTGCGAGTTCATGGCGAAAGCTGTTATGATATTACATGGGTCCTGTTTTGGCGCCGCATGGTTGTCCGCCGCTGCCGCTGGTGCTCGAAACCAATATCGCGCGAAAAAACAACTAGTAAATAAAAAAGAACGCCAAGGACATAATGGGATTTGAATCCGGCTATCTTGCGTTATATAGCCCCAGTAATGTACCACTGATCCACGCCATTTTTTTTCTTGCTTTATTGCCTGTTCCCAGACATTATGTACATCAACAATGAGATAGGGTTTACCACAACAAATGCGGTGTCAGTCCTACTCAGTGGTCAGACATCAATTTTAGAACTTGGCGCTGCCAAGGGTTCCACCCTCGACAACCACTCAGGTACAGACTCCTGTGTTTTCTTATTTCGACATAGTGCTTGAAACTCTTTTGTTTTCTCATTTCGACATAGTGCTTCAAACTCCGTTTTCAAACTGAGCCTAGACGGGCTTCATGTAGGGAGATACATCTCTTCAGTATGAGTAAAATTAAGGGACCGTAAAGCTTCGCCCTTCACAGTTGAACGCGATAGTTATATTCAGTTCCCAGTGCGGCGTTGAGGGAATAGGCGTGTGGGCTTTTTGTAGTAGGTGACTGGCTTTACACCGCGATGTCATTACGATAATTACATGTTCTCACGATCGATGGCTATGGGCGTCTGTACCACGCATTTTTACTCCAACAGTTCACGTTCTATTGTGAAGCGTGTATACAAAACGCGTGTGTTTGAAAAGCATGCGTTATTTTCGCTGCATTTGCAAACAGAGGAAGTTATTTTTCACTGCGCTCGCAAGCAGACGGGTGGCCGTGGGGCAGAACATCCGCTTGCCGCGCAAGCGACCCGGGTCCGATCACCACTCGTACCTAATGACCCGTCTTCGATACCCACTGTGACCCGGGATTTTTTTTTTTTTTGCATCGTCCTCGATTTTTTTGGTCACGCATACGATGATGACGTTTCGCTCACAATTAACGACGTGGACGCCGACGCGAGAATTTCTGCGAAACGAGCTCTTTAACTCTATGGCGTTAATGAAACAACACCGAAAGAGTTCGATAAGCTGAGCTGCAGCGTATACGCTCTCACGCGCTTCGCTTTGTGGGTGCGCCTATACCGCCGGCAATGAGAAATAAAAAAGACGCCTTATTTTAGGAGCCATTCGTTAAGCTTTGCCGCCTTACCCTTGGCCACTGCGGGTGCATGCGAGGGGTTGCCTTGGCAACCGATCGTCGTGCGGGATTCGCTCTCGGGGACTGCACTATCGTCGTTTTCGATTGTCGCCGAAGGGCAATCGAAGACGACCGCGGCTCCAAATCGTCGCCGTGGCTTTGTTTCGAATTCCGAGTGTTGAAATCTGCGCGGTTGCATTCTTTCGCGACGTGGAGGAATGCTAATGGCTACAGAGGCGGTGCCTTGGAGATGGTACCCGTAGTAAAAGGGTCCACTTTTGTTGCATGCCGGGGCACTTTTTTTTTTAAGCGTGTGCCATCCCGCGATTTGTAAAGACAAGCGAACGGAGTACTGTCCTGCCTGGTTCAGCTGTTTCGTTCCAATCTTCGCTGAAGTTCGGGGCACTGGCAAGAGGCGTAGCCAGAAATTGTTTTTGGGGGCAGGGGTGGGGGGTAGGGAGGGTCAACCAGCACTTGTGTATTTTTGCGTAGAGCGTCTCTTGATGTTATATATATATATATATATATATATATATATATATATATATATATATATATATATATATATATATATATATATATATATATATATATGTGTGTGTGTGTGTGTGTGTGTGTGTGTGTGTGTGTGTGTGTGTGTGTGTGTAATCTTGTGGTTACGCCAGCGGCACTGGATTTGTCTATCAACCCATATATGTGATGTTTGGTGTCATGTGTAGCCTTAATAATTGCTAATGCTTCCTAGAGTTTGCTAGAATATCGATATCGTTGGTTCAGTCATGGTTAATCTCGGCGTATGCTGTCTAAGTGGTGGCCACTGTCGTCTGGTATTACCTCTTCTTGGCTAAAACATGGTCAGTATTGACGAATATCAGTCAATATACACTCTCCGCTGTTGCCGTAGCAACGCGGTCTTCATTCGCTCTCAGTCGAGTGATATTCTGTGTACATTGACTCTGTCGAGTTGGTTCGACCTGACCGTCTTTCGTTATTGTTTTTTGGTCGACCGTAACACTTGCAATCGTGCGTACAACGTCCGCCATTGTCGCGTGTTGACATTGGCGAGCTCTGCACGCCACGACGTAAGCCGGTCGAAACCCTTTGAGCGTTTCGATGCTCGCAGCCGGAGTTGAACGATTGTCCCAAGTCGATGGCTCTGTCGATGGGCTTCCTCTCCAGTAGATGCCGGCAGTGTGTTTGGAGGACTTCCGTGTCGAGAATTTGTGAATGCGCTTTCGTGCCGTGCGGCTATTGAGTGTGGCCTCTCGTTGTTCATTTCCTAGAAAACTACTTGCGCCGTATACACAATGGCTGTTTCAACGAAGACCACTAAACATGCTTCAGTATGGTGATTTAGGTAGCTCTTGGGATGAGAGATATTATGCCTCAGTGCGTGAGATCGGAGAAGTCTTTCTTTCTTTTTTCTTGGAACCACAGTACCGCTTTTCGATGGGGTTTCGTGCATTTCTACAACTTCGATATTTGGGGACTGTAGAAAGTAAGCTTATTTTTAAACGTGTGCATTGTTTCGAAAAAAAAAAATGAAAATGTCAAGATTACTTATCCTATTATTTTTGAAATTTGTTGATAAAATACGACGTTAAAGCACGGCGGAGATGGTCTCGTGACGACGAATAATTTAGGCCTTCGCAGCACTGAAAATGAATGGGGTGTCATGTAGTGGACTGAAAGCTTTTCTAATCTAAGAAGCAAGAAGCGGGCACAACGTATATAAATTTCTTATCAGAGCGAGGGAACGCTTTTTTTGCTGCTTTACGGGAGGGCGGATATGAACCGGTTTCTTTATCATTTTTTTTTCAGACGACGGTGTAGGGGCACAGGGTCGCGACAATGATCGAGAGGGCGATAATTTGGCTAATTTAGAGCTATCCTTGGAAGTGAAAATGTTGAGAGGCGGAGGAGGTAATTAATAAGGCGGCACACTTAATAATCGTTGAAAACCAGAGCGTATTGGTTCATAACGTTCCAGCTTGCCCAGTTCATTGCACTCCAGAGCGTGTCATAACGATGACAGTGTGGCGGGAGCTCGAGCAACAAAAGCTATCTGTAGATCGTGGCCGCCGCTGTGCACTCCGCGCGTTTAGTCTTATATATGGTCGCGCCAGTGTCCACACATGCATGGTCGATAATAAAGTATGTTCTAGTTCACTATAGTCTATACCGTATATCCTAAGCTTTTTTGCTGTTGTTTTCCGCACGTGGAGTCAGGATCGGGGTATCATTGAAATTGCGGATGTGTCACAACACACACACACACACACACACACACACACACACACACACACACACACACACACGCGCGCGCGCGCGCGCACTCACACATACATACATACATACATACATACATACATACATACATACATACATACATACATACATACATACATACATACATACATACATATATGTGGCCCCGTTGCGGTTCCATCCACGTCAGGTTTGCCACTGGTGGCTACTTTTCGCCAAATTGGCGAATTTTAGAGGCCCGTGATGACCTAAAATTATGAAATGGCGACATGGCGAATCTTTGGTGATTTTCAGCTTTCGGCTTAGGTGTCGACTGAGTTATGCATTCAGTACTCAGTGTCTCCAAAACAAATAGAGGACAAGGCTGTTTCTATTTTTGGTAGTGCCAGACCCACTGGTACAAGGCACTCTGAACGCACAATTTACTATGTCTGCCTTGTTTCTCGCGTGTATCTCCTGATTCACCCATAGGGAGGTATACTGGCGCACTGGTGCGTCCGTCAGCGATTTCTTAGCAAAATTTAGGTCAGTGGACTGCCTCGCGTGCTGCGAGACGGTGGTGTTATACTGCGCTTTTTAGGTGCTTTTAGAGCTTTAAGCTTCTTCAAAGTTTCCCTTCTGGAGTGGCTATAGGGGACTGTAAGGCTGGGTGTTCCGACCACAGCTTCAACTGTCGTGAATAGCTTGATCGACTTCTTCCCTGCGGCAGTACCCCCTCATTTCGTATATTGAGCTTAAATTAGTTTTTTTTTTGATACTTTTCGTGCGGGCCAACAAGTCGGGCTTCTTTGAGCACCCTTCAGAAATCGCAAGGAGGTGTATGTATAGCGTAAGCATGTCCACTCATAAAGCGTTGTGCGGGCATTGCGACGGTTACGCAGTATACTTCCGAATTTATTTTCGTTGTTTTGTAATAAGTTGTTCGTTTATCGGATACATGATTACACGGCAGTGAAATTATCTGAACCTGCAGGAAGGCTATACGCACGCCATCCATTTTTTGTAGCGATTGCTTTGTGTGGTATTCGGTATATGCACCGGAAGCCACCACGAGCTTTTTCATATATGATGCGCTATATATAGCATTCAGGGACGCCCCGCCACGGTGGTCTAGTGGCTAAGGTACTCGGCTGCTGACCCGCACGCGCTGCAGGTCGTGGGATCGAATCCCGGCTGTGGTGGCTGCATTTCCGATGGAGGCGGAAATGTTGTAGGCCCGTGTACTGAGATTTAAGTGCACGTTAAGGAACCCCAGGTGGTCAAAATTTCCGGAGCCCTACACTACGGCGTCTCTCATAATCAAATCGTGGTTTTGGGACGTTAAACCCCACAAATCAATCAATCAGCATTCAGGGACGCTGCTAGTTTACGCATGCCCTTTTTCAAGGCTCCCATGGTGATGCAGGTAATATAACAGCATTTGAAAAACGTCAGAAGAATTTAGCTTCTACGGATGGTACTGTATTATTTTCGAGGCTATACACAATCGAAAATATTTATTACTATATATGCATGCCGCACATATGCATGTTGAGTGGAAACTTTTCTGGCGATGATTTGAAAACAAAAAATGGCGACTTCTGGCGACATTTCGCTTGTCGTTTGGGGAAATCCACTAGAAGTTCAGTGGCAACCCTGATCCACCGTCTGGCCGCCTGTTTGAGCGCGCTCTTCACGATGCAGACGACCTGAGCTGCGCGCTCGGGGGTTAGCGATGCGCGGAGAGCGCCGCCAGAGAACCCGACGCCGAACTTTCGCCCGTTATGCTTGGCTTGCCCGCTGGGCTTATTTTTTCGCCCGTCGAGCTCTTTTGCATAATCGCGCTTGAAGAAGCCGCGTGCTTTCTCATCTCCTGCTTCGACCCCTTGTGCTTCCCCGCGTAGTCTTGTTTTTTTTTTTCACTGCCGTCTGCGCGATTTGGCGGCCATTGTTCAAGTTCGCCCTTTCAGTTTAATGCACGTAGCGCTTAGGTGAGGGCACTGTTAATATGGCCTGGTGTTGCCCCGCCTGGTATAACTTTCTCTCCCGGTTAATTGAAGAAAAAAAAAGCTTATGGTCGTGCCGGCGGAGTAGAAGGGAGAGATTTCTGTGCTATATTTATTTTCTCCTGTTTCTTTGTTTTAGTTTTAGCGTTATTAATTACTTAATATACCACCCAGACGGTGGCTTATCCACCCTAGCGGGTGCGGGCAAGCGGTAGTCAGTACTTATCATCGCACTCAACAGCCCACTGAATTCAGTTAAGTGCTCCCTCGCAGGACGCTTGCGTGCTCGATACAGTTCATTTTTGTTTAATTTCACCCTTTAGTACTACTTCATTCGTCTTGTGTTCTTAACTTATACCGTGCTACGTATCAGATGGCGGGGTGCTATCTACAAAATATACTATTAAAGGGGTTCAAAAACGAAAATGAAGCTACCAGGCTGTCATTTTTTTTTTTCTGCTTCAATGTGGAGTAGGCATGTAGATTCCGATATCTACTTCGGTGCAATATCTAGCCCCGTTGTGGGGTTCTAGTGGCTAAGGTACTCGGCCGCTGACCCGCAGGTCGCGGGATCGAATCCCGGCATCGGCGGCTACATTTTCGAGGGAGGCGGAAATGCTGATAGGCCTGTGTGCTCAGATTTGGGTGGACGTTGAAGATAAGTTATAAAGTGAGCGTTAGCTTTCGTTTGCTCCAAAGGGCAGATTTATTGAAACCTATAGGAAAAAAAAATCAGCAGCAATTTTCGCGCTCCGAGGTGTGTTTAATGTGCAAGTACAGCGGATGAGCTGCTTGGTTACGCTTTCAAGCACGTCCGGGCTCCGCCACGTGCCGCCTTTGCTCGCTCGGCGCAGCGTGCCAGTGTTTGAGATGTGAAGCAGCTTATGGCGGCGTTCAATCCGGTGTGCGGTGTGACCACTCCTACTGCGCATGAATATCCGCCTTCCCCTCATCTCCTTTCCTATACACTGCCCTCCTTTCTCTCCCGAGTCGCCGGCGAAGGCAACGAAACGCTTCAACAGTGTGGTGTCCGCACCTTCACTGCGCATGCGCGTCCCTTTACCCTCCCTCTCTCCTCTTCTATGCTCCACCCTCTCATATATGCTCCCCGTGGGAACGCATTCCACAATTCCGTGAGACGCAGCGCGTCTGCTTTGGTTAGCACGGGATCACCTTCGGTGTCCTGGCGTGTCCATTCAGGGACCGGCTGTTCAGCAGTGCAATAGTCATGGTCACCGGAAGCCATGGTCACTGGCATCAAACGATGGTCAGCGGTAGCGTTATTCATGTAAAGGTTCTGAATGATGCTCCACCGTGCTTACGGCGGCGTGAACGAATTTCTGTGGGTTGTCGTTCGTCATCTTGCCGCTGCTTCGCGTCCTCACATGGTTTCCTTTAGCGGCAGATGATGTAATATTTTTATTACCAGTTGCGTTAGGTTGTTTTTTAAGGCGTGTTTCGGGTGACTTAGTCCTCGATATGCCTGGCATGCGCGTCATTTGACATTGCCGCACAACTTATCAGTGTGGAAACAACGTTCGTGATGGCTTTGCGGCTCCGCAGCCGAAAAGGTATATGATGCTACATAATACGAACCTCGTTCAACTATGCCTCATCAAACATTGCTGCGTCGCCATGTTTTGTCGGTGACAGATACTTTTCACAGGCCGATTTAAACATCCGTCAGCTGTACAATTGAGGGGGAACGTGAGCGGGGAATCGCTCACGTCTTGTAAATATAGAATCTTGTTAATATAGTTAACAAATGAACCCGGGCGATGAAACCAGTCGAGGTGTATCATCGAATGGACGGCCAGATTTATGAATAGCCACGCAGTTGAAAGTTCTTGCAAAATGTTTCATGACCCTTTCGAAACTCTTAGGCGCCTCGTCAAACACTAAGGATTGGCCGCCGGCGTCAACACGAGTGACGCAAAAAAAAGTCATGACGCCACGAATTGACAAAGTTCGTGACGTAATCGCGACGTTATATAACAATATGTCACACGTAAACGTCATCACGTGACAGACGCTTGGCCGAGCACGGAGGCGGTGCAAGGTTAGCTGATGTGCATAAAGCTCGCAATGCGTCCGATTCTATATAGAGGCAATGCGAGGTACATCGGACGCAGAAAGCTTTCGGAGGGGGCGGGGAGGATCGATACGCCGACTAGTGCGAAGAAAAAGATGGTGGCTTTCGATTTCTAGTCGCCATAGGCGACTTCATGAAAAACCCTCTAGTGTCTTTTTTTTTTTTTACAAACCACCTCATCTTTCAGGGCGAGGAGAAACGACCTTGTCGAGATGTTCTATCTATAGCGATGTTGATTCTTCTACTAAACGTCGAGTACGCGTATGCGGAATAGATATCACGGCGATGTCTGCATACACACGTGCGACTGATGGTGAGATTCTAACGTACCGTCAAAGAGGTGCTGTACTTGTTTCAGAAACTACAGCGAGCATGGCGCTGTGTGGTCAAAGTTGCAGTGAGCGCCCGCTAGCTCGGCGAACTGATACGCAGCGGCCTCCCACGTTGTCTACCGAGCAAAAGCCGTGCCTTCGGTGTCCCAGTCCCAATCAAACCGCTAAGCTTCTATTCCAGTCGCGTTTTGTAACGTCATATACAAATATGCTCAATGAGGCGACCGTAAGGCGGCCTTATACGCATCACACGATTATCGTGGACTCTCCGGTGTGCTTAGTTCTAGTAGGAAGAAAAAGAGTGCACTTAATAGACGCTGCCGACGGGTCCTCACGAGGTTAGATACGGTCAGTTCTGCGAGATTCGGAAATAGTATATTAAAAAAGGTATGAACAACTTGTCATCGCACCCTTGTTTTGTTTTGGACGCATTCTTTTTTTCGATCGGAAATGGCACGCAGCCGTGATAAAACATAACGTAACAGAGAGAGAGAGAGAGGGAAGAATAGAAGGGAATTCTCCAGCCTATAGATAGCATTGCACTTGAATTATTTCGGGAGTCGTGTCGTCCGCCCTCAAATGCGCGACTGCCTGTTCTGGACACTTCTGAGTGTTTCAAATGGCCTTTTTCAGTTCGCTACTTGCCGATTGAGGGAGCTCTGGGCGTTCTCTTCTTATTGTTCTAACTTCTTTTATGTGTTCGGTCATCCGCTCAGCCATTTTACGTTGGTCGTAAAGTGACGGGGGGTCTTACCTTGGTCGTTTACGGCGCTTCCGTTGCTTGTGGCTAATCGTGCTGTGCTGTTTATTTTTCGGGAAGATATGGGTAGGCTATGACCTGGGAGAGTAATTTGTTTTTTCTTTCTATAGACGCGCACTTTCTTGTTATTATTGTGTTTGTGTTTCGGTGCCCGTTTTCTGTGAGGCTAGCGGTTTATCTATAAGACGGCGTAACTTCGAGTTTATGACAACGGAGGATGCAGTCTACGGAAAATTTTCTTGCTTTGCTCCGCACGTCCTGTTTATCAGATTAACTGTTCCGGAAAAACACAAAAGGAAAAGTCTTCTTCGTGGCTTTAATTGAAAAAAAAAATGAGAGATGGCCGCGCGTTTTGACTGGGGCTGGTCAATGCATTATGAAACTGAAACATAGTAGTGCTTTGGACGGGACAATTTGAAGATGAACAGACTCGGCGCTGACTAACAACAGCATTGTTGATTGAGCAGCTGTTGTTATAGTCATCGCCGTGTTGGTATAGCCCTCACTTTCCTCTGTCCAAAGCGCTGTTTTGTTGCTTTTCAGCGTCTTGTATAGCTGAAGTGGGTCAGAATGAAATTGACAAGATGGGGTTCATTGATCGGGTCGCGACCGAAGCTCACCCGGTGTATATATGCACATTCTCCGTGCGCGCCTTAAGTTTGGTACAACGCGTTTCGCATCTATCAGCGTCTCTCGGATCTCCACGTCAGACGCGCCTTCGCACGCGTTGCTCTCCCGAACGCCAGCATGGGGCGTAAAATTTATTTATTTATTTATTTATTTATTTATTTATTTATTTATTTATTTATCGGAAAGTTTCGCATTGCACCGCGTCAAGGAAAAACAAAGGCAAACGCATCGTAAAGACAAGTGAAACTTGAATATTAAACGATAAAAGAGTCTTACGACGTTGTCCACCTCGGTGGTTACACTGCTCGAGTGCTGACCGGAAGGTCACAGGTTCGACCCCCGCCGACGCGGCGGTCGTAATTTGATGGTGGCGAAATGGTTGAGGCCCGTGCATACTTTGTGATGTCATCATCATCATCACCATCATCATCATCATCATCATCAGCCTGACTACGTCCACTGCAGGACAAAGGCCTCTCCCATGTTCCGCCAGTTAACACGATGTGCGATGTCACTGCGTGTTAAAGGCACCAGAAGGTCGAAGTTTCCTTAGCCTTCCACTATACGGCGTTTCTCATAATCATATCGCGGTTTGGAGACGTAAAACGCCAGACGTTGTTATAATCTTACGACGCTATTCTGAGGAAAACCACCCCTGGTTTGTGTGGAAACGTGTCCGGGTTGCCGATTGTAGCCCTTCAGCACTATTGGAGGCGATGTCGTCAGGTTCGGATGGCGTGCGGCAGTGCTGATGCGTTGAACGCGTTCGTATTACCAAATATCTCTTTGAAGCTGAACTGATCATGTAAACTGGGTGGTGTTTGTTACACTCGAGGCCGCCTTTATACGAGGTCTTGATGCAGCCCGGTTTTCGGTATAGCCTTTACTCGCGCAGTTTCCCTGTGTTGCAAACAACAGTGTTAAATTATTCATGGATCCCTTTATCCCGCCGCCTGGCTCGCACGCTAGGCACTCCGGGAACCGGAATTACGCAAGCATGCCCGACCGGGAGTAACGTACATATGATGAAGATCTACCAAACGCCTAGAAAATAAAAGAAGGTATACGTAATGGCGTACGATTATCGCGGCTGGTGATGAAAGGATACGACGGTGGCAAGGAAGCACTATCGGCACGCCCGCGAGGAAACGAGCGCACACATCGTAGGTATGCGGCAGGGAAGACGCAGCGAATGCGAATGGCGAATATGTTAGTCTCTACTATATATATATAAGTATACGTTTATCCACCGACGCCTCGGGCGCGTTGTGATAACCATATATCGATCGAGTTAGTCTATCGCGTGGCTAACGTAAACACTGGTGAAATGTTTGCTCTCTGTGAAGCCTGCACTAGTCACCACGGGCATGGCGGCTAGTGTGCTTCCAGAAAGCTGAGCAGATGACGTTAGGCCGCGTTCACACTGAGCGTTCCAGGCTGCCGAAAGTGCTCCGAATCCTGGTTCGGCGGCGGCGAGATCCGCCGAAAGGGCCCTCTCCGCGCCGATCGCTCTCGGACCGATTTTTGCGGCGTCTGCCGCCGAATCGGTCACTGCGGACTAATAGGAGCGCTATAGTCAAGGAATTTTGAAAAATGGCGGCTAAGCCCTACTCACTTGTTATGCCGCCGTGCACGTAACTGAATGTTGAAACCAACGGGAGTTCAACCTACTCTGTAGCCTACTTCGCCTCCGTATTTCGTGAAAGAGGTGACCGAGCTTTGCTGTTGGCGTGACCGAGCTTGTTGCGGTCTTGCAGAGCAAAACGAACCCACCAACGTCGCTGGCGTCGGTGGTTTTTCTGCTCTTCGTGCATTACAAGACAGCCACTCGCCAGCAAAGTAAGCAGTACTGTCTTTTCTTGCGTACGAGAATCGTCGAAGTATACACCACCGGATAGCGTAGTAGCGTTTGCGAGCCGCGGCTACAACCGGGTGACAGCGCATCCAACCCACGTTTGCCCCGTAGTAGATGGCATATTCGGCGGCGCGGGGCGCGTCCAGTGCGAACGACGCTGCGTTTCGGCGGCAGTGGAATTTCGGTCGCTGTAGAAAGCGGATGTTTCAGTCTGAACCCGTGCGGACTGAGAGACTCTTCGTCCTCCGCCCTCTAACCGTGTGAAAGGTGGTAGTAGGGTGTGTGTGTGTAAGGAAGAGGGGGTGTGGCGCTTACACACCTTTGCGCAGTCGGGCTGTCCTATTCAAATGTGCTGTTTTTTTTTTTTACGGTAATGGAGACCCTTCATGTTGCATTCAAATAACTGTGGAACGGCCGCCTTTACCGTCGGTAATCCGGGGACTGAAAGCAGGATGCCAATTGTCACGTGATGATAGAGGGCTGTGGCCAGGTTCGGACTGGGCGGAATCTATGGCTCCGCGAGGTCGCTACAAGCGTCTCAGTATGCTGACGGCGCTTACCTCTGTTTAAAAACATGGAATATAGGTGTACAGCAACGCCGTTTGTACCATCTCACTCAGAGGAAAGGGAAAGCTAAAGTATCGATTCCCCTCGTTCGCAATCAGCAGTGCTGAATGCTCCGACGAATAGGACTCGCCCGTTTTATCAAAGCAGCGGGGAGTGTACACTGCCGTGCCTGCTTTATATACAAGCTTACGTGTGCGGCTGTAGAAAAGTGCTGCGCCACCGCCAGCTGCCCTCCGCGTTTTCTTTTTCTTTTTATTTTTTGCTACTCGGTACTTCTTCCAGGCTTAGTTTCGGCAGTGGTGCGCGGTATTAACGTTTGCAGACGTCGAGTGTGGCGCGCCGATCGGAAAAGCTATTATCGAGCCTCGATTGAACAGATGATGCTGCATCGTCGGCAAGATGGGAGCCATTAATATTCGCGCAAGCTCTTAGCCGGGCCGGCCAAGCTCGAATGTCGGAAAGTGAAAGCACTCACCTGCTATACAGCAGGCTAATAAAAATATGCCCTCCATTTTCACTATATATATATATATATATATATATATATATATATCGAGAGAGAGAGATAGGCCGAGTTTTGTAGGAAAAATTTGTTCGTTTTGCTTTTCTTTACGTTTATTTTTCACCTGTCCTTTCCCCACTGTGAGCCCATTTGTCACGTTTTTTCTCGCCCGCCAAACATCGGTGCCCTTTCTTTTTTTTACTTAATTGTAAGGCGCTATGGTTTTTTCCCCGCAATTTTCCCGCCCTTTGGTTCCCGCCAGAGTCACGGTGTTAGAAAAGGCGCGGAGCGACATAAAGACAGTAGCGCGCCACTTTTTCTTCAAAAAGCGTGATCACGTGATCGCCATATTGTGTGCGTAGCATATATATATATAATGGTGTGTGTGTGTCTGTTCGTTACACTTGACTCTGTATAAGCAAACACTTAAGCTCCGCGCTATTTCGTGCTCTTGAGCTAATATTGGAGTGTTTCGTGCGTTACCCATGCGTCCAAAGAGGTGCGACATGCACATGAGCTTTGGAGGTGACGAACAAGACGTGGCAGATTTTTCTTTTGTTTTGTTGTTTTATAAAACTGTAACGTCAAGGAAGCCCCGTCTGCGCTGTGAAAAAAAAAATGTTTATAGTACCGGCAGAATTAGCCGGCTACTAATGCATTGGCTTAGGCGAATAAATGTAAATGAGTGCAATCGGGGTGAGTCGTTCGTATACGAATTTCACATAAAGGGTATATATTGCCCGAGAGATTAAGGAATTAACACAATCTCAAACCGCTCTCTTTCTTTATCCTGTTTTCCGCTCTTATAGGGTACACCTAATTTTCGATCACAATCTCTGATATGAGGATTGATTGCTGATCATTGAGAAATAATGTCGTGAAACTTTAGCGCATTTGGTTGAGCACTTAAGTCATGATTGAATATTTTGATAAGCATACGAGTGGCCTCAGGGTCGGGCAACACTGGCGCACTAACGAGCCGTGACGTAGCAAGCAGCTGCTGTGCGAGCGTTTACACTCTGGCGTACCATAGTTTTCCGTTGTCAGCAGCGCCTAAAATCGAGATAATTGAGCTTTCTTCTGCTCGGCACTGAAAACACTTGAACTATTTACAGCGGCCGAAACTGTGGTATAAGATGACGGCTCTGCTCTTTGCTACACGTGATGTCACAGGCGCCATGACGAAATTATGGTTGCCGGCGGTGGGGGGGGGGGGGGGGCTTACAGCTGGAGAATTTTATATAGGACCTGTTTTTCACTCTAATATTCTTTTACGGCTCGCTTTTCACATTTGTATGAGCATAATAGGCCCTCTAATAGTTTCTGCTGAGTGTCGAGTGACAAGAGCTTAATGATGCTATATAACGTCACTCAGCGCTTTTCGCGTGAAAACAGGTGCTTACATTATCATTATTTCCGGCGATTCTAATTAGTCGTTAGTCTCCGCTAATCATAGCTTTGAACCTGAACCCCTGTGGCACATACCCTGTGGCACATACCCGCTCTCTCGGGTATGTGCCACCGGTGGTTACAAACGATAACGGGAGACGAACGGGAAACGAACGGGCGACGCCATAAAGAGCTTCGCCCCTAAAAAGAAAAAAAAATGGTGGGCGTACAGGCTGCACAAAACAATAAGTGCCATGCGTGACTCACGCCAAATATTCAAGTTTCTTCTTTGATGATGATACTGACGGCATGATGGCACGATCATCGCCTGCCCTATTGTGTGCCTATACACTGTGCATGTGTGGGCACGATCTGCAATAAAGGTTTGTTGAAAGTTAGCGCCCGACTCGTCGTCTTATTATCCTGCTTGTCCTGCATTTGGTCCTGCGTTGTGTATTCTGCTTAAGCGTTGACCAACCGACGCGGCGCAACTTTTGGGATCGCCGGCTCGCCCAGATTTCGACGTTTTTGAACCTCGTATGTTGCACAGACGTTCGGAATTCAAGATGGCGGCTCCGGTGCTGCGAATTCACGCATGCTAATAAGGTAGGAGGTTAACGAGTGCTCGAACGTCGTTGACCGACCACTCATTCCGATGCTCGTGCACGACGCCGAAGAGGGAGCGACATCATTGTTATATTTACTTCACATGGAAACCTATATACTCACAACCAAATATAATTGATTGATAGATATGTGGGGTTTAACGTCCCAAAACCACCATATGATTATGAGAGACGCCGTAGTGGAGGGCTCCGGGAATTCCAACCACCTGGGGTTCTTTAACGTGCACCCGAATCTGAGTACACGGGCCTACAACATTTCCGCCTCCATCGGAAACGCAGCCGCCGCAGCCGGGACTCGATCCCGCGACCTGCGGGTCAGCAGCCTGAGTACCTTAGCCACTAGACCACCGCGGCGGGGCTTATAACCAAATATACAAAAATGCAATAAGAAATGCTCACGAATTTCACCAAGAGGGGCGCAACGCTTGTGTGTACAGTTCCGGAAGGCAAAAATAGAAATAGATTGGAAGAAGAATGGAAGTAAGGGAAGAAAAAGAAGGACCAGATTACGGGCCACACTGGCAAAAAGTAAAGTATAGCGAACGATGAAATAGCGAGAAAGTCGCTCGGCAAGAAGAAGAATCCTGGTTATGGCCGAAACTGACGCGTGCCTATTGTTTTCTTTCATTTTCACTCTTCTCGGGGGTGGGAGGGGGATGGTCAGATTAGAAAAAGAAAACAAGAAAAAAAAATGTGCCGACTTCCGGGCAAACGGAAACAGCTGTGCCATCCGTTACCGACGGCACCCCGTGGAGCGGCGGCTGCCGCGCCTATGCGCTCCTTATTTATTCATCCGTTCGTTCGTTCGCCGGCTTCTTCGACTGTATTCGGACGCTGTCAATCGAAACCGTGAACCGGTCGAGTTCTGGGGGGGGGGGGGGGGGTGTTCAAAAAAGAAGGCCCAGTTTTCGTGTAAAGAGCAGACAGATCAGAATGTTCTCGAGTGTCTTTTAATCTAGTTAACTCTTGTAGTCTTTCTTTCTTTTTTTCTTTCTTTCTTTCGTTCTTTCTCTTTTTCTTTCTTTCTTATCTTATCTTATCCACTCCATGTCCTAAATTGGTATTTGCGGCAACCAATTACCGCTGTCTCACTCTTGCTGCATTTAATCGTAGGTGAGTTCATGCGAAAATAAATCCACACAAACAAACAACAATAATTCACAAGAATGCAAATTAGGCACACAGCGTGCATTTCTGGGCCCTCGCAATTTTTTTTCGTCGTTTATCAACTGCCTTTACATGATGTACCAGCAACACTTCGCAGCATTAATTCTATTGTGTTTGTTGCTGGCAATGTAGAAAAAACAGTAAAGGCGAGCGTCTGTGTAAACACCCGGTGTTGTAGCATGACGAACTGGACATCGGCTCGTATAATGAGAAACGTAAACTAAGTTATACACAGGGAACCAGTTGGCGTTGTTTATGACTAATTTGGGGGAGGGGGTTGGAAGGTCAGTAATGTGGAAAGGTTAATAATGTTTAATGCGTACACACATACATACATACATACATACACATACATACATACATACATACATACATACATACATACATACATACATACATACATACGTGCCGTATGTATCAGGGGTTATATCTAGGTTTTTTTTTTTCCTTTTTCCTGAGCTACATATAGCGATGCTGCTTATTTGCGATAAAACACGACATACGTGTGCATCTGATGCGCACGAGCCCACAGCGCCGTCTCCTCGTTACACTGATCGTTCCGTCCTTGTTTCACGCGTTGCGCCATCACCGTCATGAATGCGTACGGGTCCAGCGCGGCCGCATCCACCGCCTTGCTCTTAGCTATCATTTAGTGCGTATAGAACGGATAATCTGTGGTTACTCACGAAGACAGAAGGGGTCGCTGATGGGTGACGCATTGAGTCCCGGCTGGCCTTCATCATCCATCGAGAGCAGGATTAGTTGGTATCATAGGATTAAGAGATTTGTGGATGTAGAGATGGATTTGGTCGACGCGTGGTGGTCGCTAATTAAAGATCTCTCGAAGAAAAGAGGCCTTTGTCCTGCGGCGTATGCTTAGACGGGGGTGACGATGACATGGATTAAAACACGGCCAAATGGGCGTGCGAGAACATTATGAAAATTATATATATATATATATATATATATATATATATATATATATATATATATATATATAGAGAGAGAGAGAGAGAGAGAGAGAGAGAGAGATTCCTGCTCACAGTTGGTAACTTTTTCATCCACTTTTCTTTCTTCCTATTTACATTGCATTGGTTTTAATAACTTCCCCTGTACATTCCTTGGCATTACTGTCTGTTATATCTCATTAATATTGTGTTAAAACACGGAAAAACGAGCCCTTAGGTATACACTTCTTTCCCTTATATATATATATATATATATATATATATATATATATATATATATATATATATATATATATATATATATATATATATATATTGCAACGAAGTCCTTTACACGCCTTTATTAGGCCTGGAAGATGTGGCCAAAACAGTCACCTCCGAGGCACAGAACCGACTGAAGGGTCATCCCCACTAATGATGAAGATGAAGGACCCTAGATGATGATGGTTTTGTACAGGTGATGGAGAAGCGCGTTTTAAATGCTCATATATATATATAAGCGCATTGAACAGTGTAGAGAATGTGATCACGGCAAACCCGCTATCGGTGCGTGGTATGTGCTCTTATTTTAATACTACTGCTACTACTACTACTACTACTACTAATAATAATAATAATAATACGCATGAGGTATTACATCACAGAACTATGATATGATTATTACTGATGCCGTAGTGGAGCACCTTAATCTTAGTACACGGACCTCATGAAGTTTCGCTTCCGCCGAAAATGCGGTCGTCGCGGCCGGGATTCGATACCGCGATCTTTCGTCGTCAGCAGTCGAGTACCGTGACCGCTATAGACCATCGTGACGGGTGGTCTCACTCTGGTTGCTTAAGGAACATATCACCGCGGCTGCTACGTCATCGGTGAAACTGTTTGATGTGTCCCTAAGCCGCTATATTCTCTGCCCCTCAGAAAAGACAAAAAGGAAGTAGCACTTGGGTGACAGTATGGCGACTGGCTTTCGTTTTCTGACTCCTTGCCAGAGAGGGCTGCCACAAAAATAAAAAATAAAAGAAGAACAAGGAATAAGTGTAGTGGTCCCGTAATGAAAGTCTCTGTGTTTTCTCTGTTCACGTATATATGTGTGTATGTCTGTCTGCTCGGCCTGGCTGTGTCATTGATTGAGCGCTGTGCCGTTGTTTTCTTCCAGGCTTCCCGATTGCGTGAAGGAAAAGCTGCGCCCCCTTTGCCGGTCAGTGGACTCTTCTTCCTTTTATTTCTTTTAGCACTTTGTGAAGGCACGTGTTTGCGCTACTATCTGCGAGAACTATAGCGTGACCTGCAGCCGGAGTCTGTTGCTGTGTTGGATTTAGCATCAGGTGGAGCTCTCGGACTGCCCGTGCGTCTTCTGTAGGAGGCCTCATTAGGCGACTTTAGTTTGTCCGCAAACCTCGCTCGGGTTATACAGTACAGCCTTAAACTTCGAAAGGCATGAGCGCCTCGATGGCTGCGTTCCTTCGTACAGGGGGGCGACAGCGCCCTTTGTTTGACTCCAATATGGCAATTTCACACAACGCGATAGCTTCGCAATTTTGACTCAATATGGCAGTGGTGCGTTCAATGGGTCTCCCCACCCTGTCACCGATGCACCCTTAGAAGCAGTATAGTATAGAGCCCGGAGGCGAGAGCGTAGGAAGATAATTAACCGTCGAGTGGACCCGGAGGTGTTTCGTTGACCCGGAGGTGTTTCGTTCACTCGTCACGATTCACTCCGTGGAGATTTATTTATTTATTTATTTATTTATTTATTTATTTATTTATTTATTTATTTATTTATTTAACAATACTGTAGGCCTTCTTCATACCTATACAGGAAGCGGGCATACATCATCACAGGTAACCAAGTAGATACAAAGTTCAGGAAATACAATATTTTGAGGGACGATACGCACAACAGCGAAACACTTACAATAGCCGGTACAACAATACTACATTGGTTCTCTTCCCGTACACGAGAAGACGAGAAAAAAAAAGTAATAAAAACCACGTACTACGTAGATGCATAGAAGAGGAGGAGGAGGAGGAGAAGAATGGAATGGAATGAAAAAACTTTATTTCAGTCCTGCAGGACGCGCTTAGCGCGTAGCGGGCGTCTCCCACGTAGGGACCGACAGGGAGTACCTGGCGGCCGCTTCGTGGGCCTGCTGGACGGCCCATTGCTGGTCGGCGAGAAGTGAGCTCCTGAGGGACCTCTCCCACTTGCTTGAGGTAGAGTCGGGAGGAGTTGTTCTACACTCCCAGAGCATGTGTGCGAGTGTCGCTGTGTGTCCGCATGATGGGCATGTGTCGCTGGGGTATGCATCGGGATAATAAACGTGAAGCGGGGCAAGGTTTGGGTACGTGTGTGTCTGTAATAGGCGTAGGGTTAATGCCTGCGGTCGGTTAAGTTTCGGATGTGGCGGTGGAAAAATGCGGCGTTCCAAGTAAAAGTGCTTTGTGATTTCATTGTACGTAATTGGTGCATCCCGATTGGTATCTAACCCAGCAAGATGAGGTTGCCCTGTGGCAGTGCGGTCGGTAAGTGCGCGCGCTGCATCATGGGCGATCTCGTTGAGGTTGGATAGGGCACCCGGCACCTGGCCGAGATGGGCGGGGAACCAGATGACAGTGTGGTGCTTCAGGGCACTCGGGTCCGCATTGCGCAGGATACGTAACGCCTGGTCGGAGATGACTCCGCGTTCGAAGGCTTTGATGGCCGGCCTGGAGTCGCTGTAGATGAATTCCCGTTTGCTGTCGAGCATAGCTATATATAGCTATAGCTACTTGCTCCGCTACTTCGGGTTTTCGGGTGAGGATTGTGGCTGAGTTAAGAGTCTGCTGCGCGGATGATACCGCGACCGCGGCGAAGGCTTGGTTGTTGCGATAGGCAGCGGCGTCCACGAACGAGACGTTGTCCGCTTCCGTGTCTATGCGCTTCAGAATGGCGGTCGCCCGCGCAAGGCGCCTGCCTCTATTGTATTCGGGGTGTACATTTCGTGGTATGGGAGCGATAGTGATAAGGTCGCGGATTTCACGGGGAATTAGAGTCAACTCTGGGGGGTCCCTGGCCCTCGAGGAGAAGAAGCCGAGCTCGCGCAGAATATGGCGGCCTGCCTTGGTGGTAGTGAGTCGGGTCAATTGCACACGTTCCTGAGCTTCGGCGATCTCTTCTAGCGTGTTATGTACGCCAAGCTCGAGGAGTTTGTACGTCGGAGTGGTGATAGGGAGGCCAAGGGCTCGTTTGACCACCTTGCGAATAAGCGCATTGAGTTGATCGCGCTCAGCACGCAGCCACTTGTGTATAGCGGCAACGTAGGTAAAATGGCACAAAACAAACGCGTGTACGAGACGCAGCAGGTTATCTTCTTTGAGGCCATGGTGCCTGTTGGCTACTCTACGTACGAGTCGTATGGCATTCTCAGGTCTTAGTCCTGAGCTTGTGCACTGTTTGGGTTCCGCGGGACTCGATGATCATGCCGAGGACCTTGATGGTGTCTACCCGGGGTATAGTACGACCATCTCTGGTGTGGAGGGTGATATTGCGTTCCGCCGGAGGTTTCCACCCTTTGGGCTTGGCACCCCGGCGTTTCGGCAAATATATCAACAGGTCCGACTTCGCAGGTGAGCACCTGAGACCGGTGTGGTCGAGGTAAGACTCGGTGGTGTCGATAGCCTCTTGCAGGGCAGACTCAATGAAGCCATCCGACCCTGTGGAGCACCATATGGTTACATCATCCGCATAGATAGTGTGATTTAGCCCGTCTATTTTTGAAAGTCGTTCGGAAAGCCCAATCATCACGAGGTTGAAGAGCGTGGGTGAGAGGACGGATCCCTGAGGAGTGCCCCGCTGCCCGAGCTCCACTTCTTCCGACACTAGGTCTCCTACGCGGAGGACGGCTCTGCGTCGAGTGAGAAAAGAGCGGATAAAGTAGTAAAATCGATGACCTAGGCCGAGGCCTGCGATCGCTTTCAAGATTGACGAGTGCGTTATTGTATCGAAGGCCTTTTCTAAATCGAGACCGAGTATTGCGCGAGTGTCCCGAGTGTTCCCGCCATCTAGAATTTGATGCTTTAGGAGTAACATGGCGTCTTGTGTGGATAACCCTGGTCGGAAGCCAATCATGTGGTGCGGGATGCAGTCGTTATCTTCGAGGTATCGACCAACCCTGTTGAGGACGACGTGCTCAGCCACTTTGCCCACACACGACGTGAGAGATATGGGGCGTAGGTTATCTAGGCTCGGCGCCTTTCCCGGTTTGGGTATGGTTAGACACATTTGGCATGGTGTGTCTTCTCTGCTGTTGCGGCGTTCATCTCGATACAAACGTACATTGAACGCAAGGTCCTCAACAAGCTCCATGCCAGGCGTCGATGGTTCTGTACAGCGTGCGTGGTGTCCTTTTTTTTGTTTTTTTTGAGAAACGGTAAATAGCGTGTTCTGACCTCATCACGCTTGAGACAAGCGCGCAGTCGGTGCTTTACCAAGATACTATATTGTATGTTTGCGCGCTTGTTCCTATTATGCGACTCATCCCCCGATGTAATTACTATAATAAGGTTTGCAGGGTCCATCATTATCCCTGTCACATCATTATGTCGTAAATCTTGCTTAATTCACCCAGCATTTCTTTTCACTTCTAAAGGACCTGAAGTTCATAGGTGCTTATAAGATAGGAATGTGGTGGGAAAGTGGAGGGGGGGGGGGGGAACGTGTGTTTACACGCATTTTTTTTTTGCTTAAAATAAGGCCTCAGACAACCCGCCGCGCGCCCGTAATCTTGGAGGTCATGCTTAAACGAACTTCTGAGCCTCAATAGATGTCTGACATGATATCTTGTGTGTATCTCGGTCGTTATGACTGGGAAATAACGCACATTGACAGTTATCTAAAAGGTTCTTGCGTGAATAACCCCGCCGCGGTGGTTTGTAGTGGCTAAAGTTCTCGGCTGCTGACCCGCAGGTCGCGTGATGGAATACCAGCTGCAACGGCTGCGTTTTAGATGGAGGCGAAAATGATGTAGGCCCCTGTGCTTAGATTTGGGTGCTAGTTAAAGAACCCCAGGTATACAGTCGAGATTTGCGGAGCCTTTCACTACTGCGTCTGTCATCTGGTGGTTTTGAGACGCTAAACCCAAACGTTTTTATTGTTACTTCAGTAAACAATACGAAAACAGGGCATTCGTTAGAAAAGGTATTTATTCACCCCCGAAAACGCGGAAAACGCGTGCGTATGGAGGGATTGCTACCGAAGTGTGTAACGAGAAAGCTTTTGCTGTTGTTGTACCTCGGATGGTTCGCGACGGACGTACCTTGGGCTGAAAACGAGGGTCCAGGCACATTATGCCTCGTGTGTCCAGTCTACTTTTGGTGTTCCTCTTGCCACCCAGGCCTCCGCCCTTTTACTTTCCCGGCTTTTCTCCTGACTGTATCTTCGCTAGTAAACGGATTTTATCACCCGGAACCCGATCACCTTCTAGGGTCTTTGATAGAGAAGGGCTCTTATGCCACCGGTGACTTTGTGCACTCGACTTGCGCGTCTGCGAGACGGTCAGTAAATATAAAGAGCGAAACAACAACAACGACAACAAAACGTAATGATGAAACGGTTCGAGGGTCTGTGTTATCGTCTCCCTCTAGTGTGAGCTCCAGCGAGCCATGATGCTTCGTGCCGGTTTCGCGGCTGTTAAGGACACTCCCCGGCATCCCTTGGGGTGGAAGACTTTTAAATTGACGCTAAAAGGGATTACAGCTGATCAGTGTGAGACTGATAAAGGCGTTCTTTGAAAACTGTATACTTTTGTTAAATTCGCGGCGAGTGTTTGACCACCATGTAGGCAAAAAAAAAAAAAAACAATGAAAGCGAGATTCTCGTACTGCTCGACTTTTGCGTCGGGACCACTGGCCGCGTGGGTGCTGATTTGACGTCGCGGAATTCGACATGTGTATTCTTTCTTGTCAGTAGAAAAACCAAAAGCGTGCAGTTAGAATCTCGCGGCACTGTTCGCGGAAACGAGACATACATTATACTTGCGCCAACTTTCAAAGGAAATAAAGAAAAGGACAGTAATGAGTGTAAAAAAGAACTGTTCTTGCATGCAATATACACCTAAAAATATTCGAGTGACTAGCTGAGGAAGATAGCAGTGGAAACGAAGAGGGGCGTAATGGTGTTGTGCCATGTACTATATTTATAGTCTTGTGTCTGTTGTCTTATATGCGATGTCGACATTTGTGCAAGAGAAGAAGAGTAGCCGGCGCCACGCATTGGCACCAACCTCTCCTTATCTATGTTATTTAATAATAATAAAGAAAAAAGGTTGTGGCCAACGAAAAACCAGGCCCCCCTTGGTCCCAGATGCTTCTCGTCTGCGTAATATGATACGCGTAAACAGTACAGGAGATGTACGATAATGGTACACGAATGTGTGCGTGTTATTTACGGAATTTTATATAACTGGAGCACTTCGGTAAATACATCGTGGATTCGATATTAGTGCAGGTAGATAGACAGATAGTAACATTTATTCTAGTCCACAATAATCTTTACCCTATTTTAATGGGGTAAGATGGCGGGCCGCTCCCACGTTGGGACAGGGAGGCGTCGCGAGGTGATGTGAGTGGCAAACAGTGCTTTGTGGTGTGCCCGTTTTGTGTCCTCTGTTTGGGACACGATACCAACATCGCAGGGACGTTCAGTTACCAACACGCCGAGCATAGCGGTCTAACCTTTTTTTTCTCTTTTTTCTTTTCACCCGACGAAGTACAATAGGAATTAAGGGTCCGATGCATGCTTGTCAGGTTTACCGCGGCAATGGAGCTAACTGCGTATATGATGTACGCGTTTAGATCCTAACACAAGAAGGCTCGAACGAGCTTTTTTTTTTAAATGTCCTTAACGATCACGCTTCGTTCCCCTTTCACTCTTAGCGATGACCTTGTGGACAGCATGTACGTTGCCTTAGCTGCCTGGTCGCCCCTTTGACGAGGTATAACAGAGGCTGCGTACGAGCGCTTGTTTTCTCAGGCGGCCGTCTCTTGTCCGGGCTTTCACGGCTCCATTCGAGTCCCATTAGGTGTCGCAAACGCTATAGACGGGGCAGTTGGCGCCGGAACTCTTCGCGCGGCCCATTCTCTGTGGCTTCGGCTGCTGACGACGCCGCGGCAGGCGGGCGGCCAAAAAGCATGAACGTCGGTGCTCGTGCCACGATCGCCACGCGTCCGACGCCTGCCCCTGGTCGTCTTGGCGCGCCGTGTCCTTGGGACGCGCTGCCCGGGCCGCCTTTTCGCCGCCCAATCTCCTCCTCCGCCTTGTAGCCGTCCTCTTTCCGTTCGTGTGCTTAACGTCGAGCAACAATCGGCGCCGACGACAACGCCGACGACGAGAGACGGCGTGCTCGGCTTCGCGACCAACGCTTTTAGGCCAAACCTCATAAACGCGAAAATGCACGCGACAGCGACCAGCGACGCTATGAGCGACGAAACATGGCTTCACGCAACGTGTCGTGGGGTAGTTTTCGCGTGGTCGCTCGGTTCTCCAGATTTGGAAACCGTCGTTCACCGCCCGGAAGTGTTGTGCTCAAAGCGTCGCAACAGGATGTACATGACTGACGTACTGCTGGTTCTCGAAATCACCACCTCCTCTCACTCTCGTCTCCGCCCTAGTCACGCGTACACAACGAAGAAATAACGTAATGTTTATGCACGTGCGCATAAAAAAAAAGTGCTGCCAGGTAATAATAAACACTTTTTTCCCTCTCTTCCCTCTTTCTCGTCTTTCTTGTCCCCTTCCCTAAGATGTCTTTCTGGTTAACCTCCCTGTCTTCTCCCTTTTGTTGCTTCCTCCTCCTTCCGTTCCATTACACAACAATATATCTTATTTTTAAATTGCATACCGCTCACTACGTGGTTTTCTTGGTACGAGTAGACGGCCTCGTGCAAACAACGGTGCAGTTCGCTCGCCGAAGCCGTCGCGTGAATATGGTTTGCCTGCACTAGCGACTGTTCGCGCGAAGGCAATCTACGTCGTGCAGCTCGTCGCTGTCGCGAGCATTTTCGCGGTTATGAGGTTTGACCTTTAACTATGTAGACGGGTTGCGAGAGCCGTTGCGACTTGCGCCTCGCGACTCCGCTTTTCGCTGCTCCGATCCGATGCTCAGGCGGAAGTGAGCGATGTAAAGGGCTTCGAGGTCGATGGCAGGTACGATGCGTATCTCTAGGGTAGCCGGCTCCCCGCCGTCGTCCGCATAGCCGATGCTCGCCAGTGAGGAGGCGCGTTCTTAGAGAGGGAACGAAGGTTCATCTACATCATTTAATGCGATGGAACTGTTCAGTGATTCAACGATTATCTACAAAATGTCTTAGACTTTTATAGCCCGTCGTCTCCTTGCGAGGAGGTTTGAAGACGGCGGTAACCACTGTCGTCACAAACCAGGTGACGGAGTCTCAGTGGTCGACCCACCAGAAAGGGTGCATATATTGGACCACTCGGCTGATGAGAAACACGGGCGAAGATGTCCAATGGTAGCACGAGCGCCCGACACAATGGCTCACCCGGCCCACGCCTTGGAGACATCGAAGGGCGAGGAGGTAGAGTCTGGTGGAGGAGGAAAGTTGAACTCCTCCGGGTCTATGGCCGCTGACACGAACGTCAGCAGTGCCCAATGCAGCGTTCTGCTGCAGTGTTTCCAGAAGTTTCCCGAACTCGGCAGGCCAGGTGCTCAATCCCCGAGAACTGCGAATGCGACGCCTTCCTACTCTTCCGAACTGTCGGTGTTTTTGCGGTGATTTCGCGTGGGCGACAGTAGCCGAGTCGAGAGGTTGACTCCATGACAACTGCCACAGTGGCGCCGTCCCACGCTGTTTGAACCCGTTAAACAACAGGGTTGTCTCGCGAAGCTTTCGTTGAGACCCGACCACTACCTGGAACACCTACAGGACAGCGTCTTGCTGACTGGACGCCGATGGGGTTGAAAGCATCCTAGCAGATCGGCTTACGCACAATGATGTCTGCCCAGACGAACTGCCGGGCCAGACGTAACAGCAAGTGAACTGGTATGCGTGTGTTCGTGCGCATCTTGATGATTTCATTCAGCCCCGTTTTGATTCGCTCAAAGGCAACGTTGTCATCTTGTTAAAATGCGGGTCTCCGACTTGATGAATTC
Organism: Rhipicephalus annulatus; assembly: GCA_013436015.1. Lineage (NCBI taxonomy): Eukaryota > Metazoa > Arthropoda > Arachnida > Ixodida > Ixodidae > Rhipicephalus > Rhipicephalus annulatus. The sequence continues at coordinate 41,658 of WOVY01005149.1, forward strand.
ATTTTGGGGATGTGCCTTGTGAGCGGCTTCTTGATTACTGGACATACACAAGATATATAGATGGGTTATAAGTGCGAGGCATGGCAGAGAGGGTGAGCCCATTTGGTTACTCCACAATCTATAAGGAAAAATGAGCACGAGTGGAGAGAAGGGGAAGATCTATGTTCTGCTTCATGATTGCGACAGCGACGAAATTCCTGTCCTCTCGCGCAGTTGGCTTGTCGGATTTCAGGACTCGAAATATACTGAAAAACACCGGATTTCTTTTTAAACTACAGACATTTCCTCAATTATCGTGCTGTATGTTTCCAAGTCTCCGTAGCACCTTTTTTTATTCGTCTATTCGCGCTAGAGGAGCCATCATTTTCTTGTGTCAGCGAGATGAACCCTGCTCGAAATGCGCCCAGTACGCACAGAGTAAACACGCATAACGCCGCGCCGTTATGAACTGCGCGCGCGTCTTGCTTTTTTTTTCTTCCTCCGCCTCGGCTGCATCGATTCCAAAGGAAGTGTTTGCCGACGAGCGCCGCTGTGTGATACGCGTGTTTGTCGAAGCGAGCCGCGGGGCTTCTTCTCTTGTTTCTCCCTTCTGAGAGCGAATTCATATTTAATGCGCGCCCGTTGTCGCAGCCACCCCGGAGACTCTCTCCTTGCCGGCTCCGGACGCTCGCTTTCTTCGGATCGAACTCTGCCGCGTTACTAATACAACCGCGCGGTGTCTGTGTTCCCCAGGGTGCGCAGCAGTCGCACCTTCTTCCGCTGATCTATATACTCATTTCTTTATGCTTATATTTTTTTTTCCTTTACGCCCGCGACGGAACACTTTCGTTGGTATGATGCGTGTTCTTTCAGCGGGCGATGTTGTTTACCATGCACGTGTGTTTTTCCCCCTGTCTAATACAGCCATTTGTTATTATTATTATTATTATTATTATTATTATTATTATTATTGTTGTTGTTGTTGTTGTTGTTGTTGTTGTTGTTGTTGTTGTTGTTGAACAGACAGCCTTATACCGCTGTCACACCGTGCCTTTTGAACGTGATCAAGCCTGTACAGATCCAGTTTCCCGATCGTGGTTAGGTCCTTTCAGCAAGCCGGAGAAGGAATCGCGATCAGAAGCGCACTGTGTGAAGCCGGTAATAGATGTCCCATCAAGCTCGAAATATGACCGCGTCGGAGGCGACAAGACGAGTGATGTGAAGGATTACCACCATGTGGTCATTGCATCCTGTTCTTTTCATCACTCTGGTTGCGTCAGTCTTTTCTTGCCGACAGGGTGACGCCAACATGAGGTCACGGGTCACCAATATCGTGACGTCGAATTATGGCGTCTTCTCATAACAATCTCGCCATGGTCATAGATTGAGCATTTCTTTCCTTGGAGGTGCAGCAATGTTTCGGGTGCGCGGAGATCATTAGAGTCGATATATAAAATAAATAGACTTCACTTTTGAGTCATCTTAGACACGAGTGACCCTATGAGCTCTTTGTTGCTATTTTTTATTTATGTGAGAGAAAAAAAATGGCGAGTTTGTTTTTGTTGTGTTTTGTTTTCCCGAGGGCTATAGTGCATGTGGGCTGCGACTCGAATGACCATCGTACGAGTCTTGCCGTGTCTGTTGTGGCCAATAAAGTGGAAGCCAGGCGTGCAAAAGTTTACGGTTTTTTGATCCTCGCTCGAGATCGAAGGGAACTGGAGTGCGCAGACCGTTGAAGTGAGATAACAATAACAGTTACTGGTCTCGTGGTTTTTACGCACACATGTGGGCGTATATATATATGTGTGTGTGTTCGATTGCGAAATGGATTTTGCGGGACTTTATTGGCTGTGTGGGTGGATAAAAAGAAAGGTGAGGGATTCGGGTACGTATATCATTTGACAAACAGTCCTGGCTATATGACCGCCGCTCTTCTCTCGCGAATCTGCAGACTGCTTCCGCGTTTCTTTGGAGCTGGCTTTGTCGAAGTTTGGGCTGAACAGATTTTGAAGGAAGGGCAGGGTTACCCGCACAAGAATAGAAGGTTACCGACAAGCAGACAGCGGCGTGGTTTATGAACTCTTCGAAATAATCGTTAACAAACTATATGGTCCGACTCGCTGCATTGATGGTTCAATTGCAGGGTGTTGTTTCCAGTATATGACAGTGCTTCCACTTCAGCCATATAGTCACCCTTGTTATATGCTGTCTCGATCGCGTATCCGCCTTCCTAATTTGATCGCCGTGTGGTTCCTCCAGTGCGACCTAGATAGCAGCGTGATAGGATGACCGCCTTGATCGTTGTCTTTCAGCATAGAAAAACTGGCTGCATGAGACCAGAGAGATACTACTATACTTTAATTAAGAGATCAGTGGAGACGCTCAGGTTGCCCCTCTCCACCCGCCTCACCCGCCTGTACCTGTTGAGTACGTTTTGTGCGTTATTTGTGCGTGAAAAACGTGGGGCACTTTTCGATCTGCTTGCCATTCTGCGCGTGACCTTCCAATTTTGTTGCTATCGCGTTCATTGCTTCGCCTTTGGGGCAAAGCTCTGGCTTTTTTGTTTTCCTTTTTTCTTCCGGAGATCCGAGAATGTCGCTAGAATATTAAACGATGGAAACCACTGCAATAAAAAAAATGATGAAAAGAAAGAAAGTGACGTTCTTTCCTTCCGCCTTTTGTCCCCCGGTTATTTGCGCTGCCTAATTTTCTCGTAACACGCACCAACTAGCCCAGCAATTTTTGTTTTTGCTAAAATAATAGTCTTGAAAACGGATTGTCCAACGCGACTGTGCATGTTCGACCGATGCAATGAGTCAACGCGTCGAAGTTACGATCCGCCCTGCTTTTCCCCTCCCCCCTCTTTCTTACTTCGCATCTCGCGCTGCTTCGCGACGTCTTGGTAAACATTCATGGACGAACGGCATAACTTGGTGGCGCGTTTGTCAACTATAAGTGAGCGCGTATTCACGCACATGATCGTGCACTGTGGCTCAAAAGTAGTTGGACGCTAGGTCGTTGGTAAGAATCAGTCTACAGCCCCGCCGCGGTGGTCTAGCGGCTAAGGTACTCGGCTGCTGACCCGCAGGTCGCGGGTTCGAATCCCGGCTGCGGCGGCTGCATTTCCGATGGAGGCGGAAATGTTGTAGGCCCGTGTGCTCAGATTTGGGCGCACGTTTAAGAACCCCAGGTGGTAGAAATTTACGGAGCCCTCCACTACGGCGTCTCTCATAATCAAATGGTGGTTTTGGGACGTTAAACCCTACATATCAATCAATCAATCAATCAAGAATCAGTCTACAGAAAAGACAATGCTAATTTACGCACGGACAAGGGAACATCACACGCATTCGTGTGTAGTCTCGTCCGTGAGGAAATTTGGCGTTTTGTTTCTTCTTTCTTATTCCTTACATGGATCGTCTACGGGTTGTCCAACGTACTACACGTCCCGTTAATAGAAACGTCCTCTTTGGTTGCCCTGCGCCACCCAAACACGGTGTCGGGCTATTTGTTCGGACAGGCGACGCGTGTCCAAGCGCCCCGTATTATCTCCCTTCCGTCGTCTGTTCGCTAACAAAAATAAAAAAGGAACATGCTCGACGCCTCCGCTTTACCCCGGCCAGGCCTTTTAGCCCGCGCCTACACGGTGTCGCTACAGAGTGGTCTCGGGCCCAGAGCACCGGCCATTAGCACGAGAGCTCACGGCGTGCACCGGCCAATCGATGGCTGCCCCGCGCCGGGATCAGAAAACGCGGGACCATTTTGGCGCCGTCAAATTGGCTAGGCGGTCCTGAATGGAAGAGGGCAGCAGGTGGCGGATGGCTCAAACGTTGTTCTCCTTCGGAGAGCACCTAATAGTTCGTCACCGCCCGATCCGATGAGGTGGGGGAGCGTGCAGCAGTCCTTTCTTTCTTTCTTCTTCGTCTTGGTTGCGGCTGATGCCCCGCATTTTTTTTTTCGCGTTTTTCTTTTTGGGGTCTTATCCGGTGAATTACGTGGGTCTGGTCACGATTCGCAACGCTGAAAGGGAGAAAGAGAGTGAAAGAAGGAAACCTCGCTACAGGTGCATGGAAAAGTGGATAGCTCCTGCATCAAAGGCAGCGTGAGCATATATAGTTTTCATTTTTGAAAGCATCTGAGACAATGCTTCGGCTACTCGACATGTATCCATCATTGCATTGTATGCGATGCGCTTCATATACTGCACTCCCTCGGTGAATGGCGGCATCTCTCTCTCTCTCTCCTCTCTCTCTCTCTGTGTGTGTGTGCGTGTGTGTGTGTGTGTGTGTGTGTGTGTGTGTGTGTGTGTGTGTGTGTGTGTGTGTGTGTGTGTGTGTGTGTCGCATTGCAGGCACGTTCTTTGGCCCTCATATGGGATGACGAGCCACTTCTCTCTTTTCATGATAATGGTCGTACTTGAGTCACTTGTTGGCGGTTCGGTGCATAGCCTGGATGCTGGTTATATTAACAGCTGCAATGCGGACGGTTGCTCGCTGAGCGTTTTACTCGACTACGAGTAGCAACAAGAAGGGTCTGTGGGGATCGTAAGTTACGTCGCAGCTGCTCCTCTTCCCAAAACGTTTGCACTCTGCGGGGGCAATGAGGCAGAAGGTGGTGGAGAGTAACTACTTGAAGTAGGCCTTCTCTACCCTCTCTGCCCACTGCAGAATGGTTTCGTGAATGTCGGCCCTCGAGCTGTGCAAGGTATAGCCTCCCTCTGCTCCTCGCTAATAATTAGGCGTTTCAGGAAAGAGGGAAGATGGTGCTTACGGTAGCGCCACGTTATGTGATTCAAGTCTGCTGTCGAAAGAGCCACGTTAAAGAACCCCAGGTGGTCTAAATTTCCGGAGCCCTCCACTACGGCGTCTCTCATAATCATATGGTGGTTTTGGGACGTTAAACCCCACAAATCAATCAATCAGTCGAAAGAGGCGCAGACTTGGCAAGAGAGACAAGGGTAATAGAGGACGAATGAATGTGGTTTAGGAGGTAAAGGAAAGGAAAAGTTCGAGTCTGCAGCTTTTGCAACAGAAATTCGCACCGTCGCTGGAACTGCGCGTGAGTGGCGCAAAGCTTGAGCGCTCTAATCGGTTGCGTGGAATTGTCGTGGAAATTAGATAAGGCGATCCCGCGATGCGGTAACGGTGCCTCCTTCGTAGCGACGCATCGAATGCTTGTGCCTAGACTCTAATGATGCTCGGGCACTCGCATGAGCCGCCTCTTTTATGTCAAGGCCCGCATACGTGGGAGTCCGGATTATCGAGGGTTACAATTTGATCGCAGGAATGGGCCAAAACCAGATCACAACAAGAGTCGCGTGCGCCGTAGTTGTCCGCCGCCGCCGCCGGTGTCCGTAACCACTGTCGCACAATGTAAGAAAAAAAAACTAAGCAATTAAAAAAAAGAACACCAAGGACACAATGGGTGGGATTCGAAGCCGGGTCCCCTTCATGTCAGCCGAGTAATCCAGTAATCTCCCACAGAGCCACGCTGGTTTTTGAAACACCGTTTATGACTGGCCTCTGGCAGGCTTGATGTTGGGAAAGCAATCGCGTTGATACGAGTAATAAAGCGTTTTAGACCGGCCGGGCGTCACACAGTGCGAATCGCGTAATGGGTGGGTCATCGAATGTTCCAATGCCTTACGGTAGCTTCAGCCATATTTATTTATCGTCGTATAAGCCACAAAATGAAAAAAAATGCACAAAATTTCTTGCAAGTGTGCATCGGTTACCACGCTTGTCCGAAGACTGACGAAGTATGGCAGCATAGTGAATGCCTTCCTACTAACAAACATTATTATAATAAATGCAGTAGTGGGTACCCTGTAAGTGTGCTTGTTGTAGGTTCTAGTTACTTAAAGAGTCTTTAAGAAGGGTTTTGAAAGGTCACTATTCACGCTATATATATATATATATATATATATATATATATATATATATATATATATATATATATATATATACGTGTGTGTGTGTGTGTGTGTGTGTGTGTGTGTGTGTGTGTGTGTGTAATTCAAGCCGTTTAAACAGCCTTAAACAGTCTCCGGGTAGCTACTACAAGCACACTTGCAGGGTGCTCGCTACACCTTGAGCCCTTGTAAAAGGCGAAGCTCCCTCATTTAAAAGCTGCCCCCGCATGAAAGTCGCCTTTGTAAGTGCACTATCAACTCTGCGGAGTTTTCCCTCCGCGAGCGGCGACGACGTCATGTAAATAGCCCCCGTTTTCTGTATTAAATGCACGCAACAAGTGCGAAGTGCGGACAGGTCCTCCGGGATCGGTACATCCGAAGGAGGGCATGCATCTTTAAAGAGGCCGCGCGAAAAGGCGCCCAGAGATTAAGGAAGCCGCAAGTGCATGCGGGCGGCGGTGGAACAAGGGCTAACGAGAAGGTGAATTCGGATCGTGTCGCGGGTATATACACGCGGGCGCTCGCATATTGAGGGAATGAAAGTGAAGGCCGGCGTAAAAAAGCATGCGCAGTCAACGCTTCGCGCACTCTGGTCTGTTTGGACAAGATGGCTGTGTCAGAGAAGCTACATTTTGCAGAATCGATTGGCGCACGTGAAGATGTATGCGTAAGGAGGGGAAGTGGTGAATGCCCAAGTTTGGAGTGCCGCGGCTTGTTAAGACAGTGAGGGACAGAGCGCTCGTTCGCCCTTATTGTCTATACAATTAGCACCGACAGTTAGCACCGGTGCCCCGCAAAGTCGAACATGGACGGATCGAGGCATGTTTTTTTTTTCTTTAGCACTGAAGGCGAGTTATTTTATGAAGAAGGATGGGGCCTCCGAGAAGTCTTGGGTGGTGTTGTAAGCGGCCTTCGCAGTGTTACGTTTGGCCCGGCAGTTCGTCTCAGCAGACGCTATTGTGCGTAAGCCGGTCTGCTAGAATGCTTTGAACCCCGTCTACACCTCAGAAGCGAAGAGTACGAATCTCGCTCGCTGGATTTCGTGCCGACAGGTTGTGCCCTCACGATCTCCGACGTCAACGTAGCTCTGGCGGACTGGGCTGGCCCTACGCCATCTCCTGACGCCAATCTTCGAGGACAGCGTAGCTCTGGCCTACTGGACTTACGCTATCTCCTGTCGCCGACAAGAGCTCTCGCCAGTGGTGCCCTGTCCTCGGGACTCCTGCAACCGTGTCCATCTTTCCTGTGTCCTCCTTACTTCCGTCGTTCGCTGTCCCTGCGACTTCGCTCTCTTCTTCCTCTCTCTCTATCTCTTTACCTTTTAATTTTATCCTTTTAATCTCTTCTCTATCCCCATCCCTCGTGAGCTACTGTTGAGGTGTCCTTCCCCTGAGAGACAGTTACGGGGCTCGCTTTTCTCTTCTTTTCATTTAAAATCACTTCTCCAAAAAGCACGACGCTGTCCTGCAGGTTGGCCAGGCAGTTTGCTGTGGCCGGGTTACGAGGAACTCGACGGAAGCTTTGCGAACAACGCTTCGTTGAGTCGGGGTCGAACAGCGTGAGATGGCGTCACTGTTGCAGTTCTCATCAAGCCTACCTCTCCAGATAGCCATTGTCGCCTACGCGAGGTCGTGACAAAGAACCAACAGTACCAAAGCGTGGGAAGGCGTCGCTGTGGCCGTTCCCAGAAAACGATAACCTAGCCAGCCATGTTCGAGAAAGAAGAGAAGAAGCTACGAATAACATCCCCTATACCTTGATTGGCCTCATTTTCTGTTGGTCTTCATTCAGGTCTGCGGTAATAAGCAAATCGTAAACGGTGCAGAGCTCCCTAGCGTTGTACAGAAGTGTACACTGTTCCTTCCGAGAGAATTGTTTGATCGACAAGATCTTGTGTGCTAGAAGTCAGACATTCGAAATAATGGCTTAAAGGCAAGGATAAATAAAAACAAGGCAGCCCGCAGATCTGTTTGTTGGAACATTCTTTTCCCGCGCGCTTTTTCGCATTCCTTGCGACTAAACGGTGCGTGTCCCCCCCCCCCCCCCCCCGCTTTTTTTTTCGTAGAGGTGCACTGCGTGCGATAAAAAGCGTGACACAATAACGCGACATCAAAAGGGTCAGCCGGCGGAACAAAGCAAATCTCGCGCTTCTAAAGGATTTACTCGTACTCACCAGGAGAAAAAGAGGGAGGCTGGTAGCTTTTCGTGCGTGGAACGTGCTGCTTTCAACGGTCGCACGTTTTCTTCTTGTTGTTTCTTTTTCTCTCATTGCTTTGCTGTCCGAGCTCTTAAGCAACTGGTGTATTTTGTAGAACGTGTACGATAGAGAGCGCGGAATGTCTGTGGTATGCTCTATGTCTCGATTTGCCGTTTGAGGAAGAGAAAGGTCAGTTATGCTGTTCCGCAATAGCATTTTTTGCCTTATGCTACTACCTTATTGTCACACTCTTGCCCCTGTTGCCTCGGGGAGGTCCTCTGCGGCAGAAAATTTCACACACCGGCTGATTTTTTGTTTATCTTCTTTTGTGACGCGATGGCATTAAGGAGCTCGTTTCGCGCGAATTCCGGTGTCGGCGTCGTTGGCTATGAGTGAAAAAAAAATTGTCGTCTTATCCGTGACTGAAAACTCGAGAAAGATTGAAATAAATGTAATCATAAAGATTTCCAGGTCCGAGCGAATGATCGAAACCAGGCTGTTTGTGTGGCAAGCAATCGTTCCACCAGGCAGCCATGCGGTCTGCTTGAAAAAAAAATTGCCCGCAGCTTCCCTCAGGGGAACACTGAGGAGGATGCGGAGCATATAATTGGTTAACGGGGTGTTAAAGTGCGACTTACTTGGGTCGATGACTAAATTGGGTTAACGTGGTTGTGAAATGGGGTGTTACATTGCGAGTTACTTGGGTCGATGGCTAATTGGTTGACGTGGTTGTAGGAGGGGGTGTTAAATGAGTGAACACGTACACACGTATGCGAAAGGGCGGCGCTGGTCGAAGGGACGTCGATCATTGTGTTTGTGGATTCGTTGGAATTCATTTCACCGCGACCTTGGACGTCGACGCGCCGTACAAACCAACCGACGAGCGGCAACTGAGCGAGCGAGCGCCGACCTTGAGTATATATACAGCACGACGGCGCATGCACTGTCAGCTGTTGAATGTTCTCGAAGCGCGACGCCACATGCGCGTCCACTGGAGAATCAGGAGAATTGTAGATGTCGAACGCGGTGTGTAGAGGAGGAAGGGTGCACAGATGGTGGAGGAGTGAAGCGCGCGCGGTGTGTAGAGGAGGAAGGGATGCACAGATGGTGGAAGAGTGGGCGACGGCGCGACGGCGCATGCGCGCGCGTCAGCTGTCGAATGTTCGAGAAGCGGTGTGGACGGCGCGGACGGCGCGGACGGCGCACTACAAGGCGCGAGTATAAGATGCTCCGCATCTAATACAGTGAGAATAACTTTTTATCATCCCGTGCACCACATACTTATCAAGCAGCAAGCGGTGGCCTGGCGCTTCCTTCAAACGAACACGTACTTGAACCCGGTGGCCTGTAGCCACTATTACCCTCGCCTTGACGACAGACCTTTGTCTGAACAATCAGTGCTGGAAAGACGACATGATTTGTGTGCTCACAGAAAATCAGTGAAGGCCTTACTGAACTTTTTGCGTGGCAGCGGCCTATTTTATAGACTGTAGCACCCCAGCTCCCCCCCCCCTTTATTTTTCGCGCGCGTCTATTTCCCTCTTCGCTTTCTTTTTAATCTTTCTTCCCCATTCGCCCTTCCCCTAGTGCAGGGTAGCAAAACCGGATGCTCCATTTTCTGGTTAGCCTCCCTGCCTTTCCCTCATTTTATCCTCTCTACCCAAGTAATACATAATTTGCACCGACAGGTGCAAATTATGTAAAGAAAGAGTGGGCCTAACTCACATCCTGTGGGCCTGTCCAAAGGCGGTCTGGCAGGGTCGTACACTTTATAATGATCGGCAGTGGGAGACCGTGCCCTTGGCTCAGACCGAGAGAAACAGCTTTGGGCAATTCTGCGGACCGAGGACGGCGCCAGGGCCCGAAGGCTTCTGGCTGACACCTGGGCGTGCGATCCGCAACATCGAGGACGCCGGATTTTCCAAATAAGGTTTTTAAAGACGATAGCGTTTCTTGGGGGCATTCTACGCCAGAATTTTGGCCAGGCTGTCTGTACATTATTCTGTTTGTCCGCGCTAACGATACACCAAACGGCACCAAACGATACCTCAAGCGCATCTGCAGCGCCCACCAATATTGCTCAAGTTTCAGCGATCATACTTGTGCGATTGTCAATTGAAAATTGGCCCCGTATCAGCTTGTTAATCTGCAGGTGTCGTCGAAGGACGATAATCTTGCGTGTGGAGAGAGTGAACAAAAACATTTATTTGATGTTTTGCGCAAGAAAATTGGTCAATGGTATTCTAGAGGCGCTGCGTTAAAGTGCCTCGAGCGTGCAGCGGAGGTGAACGAGCGCATCAAATCACGTCACACGTGAGACATGAGCGCCATCTGGCAGTTTTCTTGGAAAACGAAGCGCGTGGCTTTGCGACGGGTGTGCGCACCCGTCTCAGAGGTGATAAAGTGTAGAACGCAAAGCAACGGGTAGGTGCCACCACCGTCTTGTCTTAGCAAAGCGTTGGAAACACTCGCCTTTTCGTGCAAGCGTTGCATGCTCAGCGCAGCGTGATAAGCGCTACGGTCCTTAAAATTACTTATTTATAGATTTTCTAGTAAAAGACGCACATGCAGAATACATACGTGTTGTGATGCTACCCCAGACATGCGCAATAATCGCTTTTTAATTGACAATTACACAAGTATGAACACTAAATCTTGAGCAACATTGATGGGTGCTGCGCATGGGGTTGGCCGTTTGGGGTATCGGCTGGTGTCGTTTAACGTACCCGGTACCGTTAAGGGTGGACAAACAAACAAATGTACAGACAGACAGACAGACAGACAGACAGACAGACAGACAGACAGACAGACAGACAGACAGACCAAAAATTTTTCCGTCGAAGGGCCCAAGAAAGACTATCGCCTTTAAAAACAATTATTGCGCATATCTTAAGCAATATAAAAACACCTTAATATTTTGTATGTGTGCCTTTATACTAAAGAAGGCATACATATGTAATTCAAATAACCGTAGCGTTTGTCATACTGCGATGACAGTGCAACGCGAGGCTGAAAAAGGCAAGTGTTTCCAACGCTTTGCTATGACGACACGATGGTGACACCTGCTCGTCGCTTTGCGTTCTACACCTTATCGCCTCCAAGATAGGCGCGCATCTTTCTCTGTGGGCGCGCACGCCTTCCTTCGTTTTCGAGGAATGCTGCCAGATGGCGTTTGTGTCTTACGTGCCTCGTTGCGCTCGTTCGCTTTCGCTGCACGGATGGAGACTCTCTAACTAAGCGCTTCCAGAATACAATTCACAGATTGTCTCGCGCAGAACATCAAATAAACGTTTTTGTTCACTCTCTCCACACGCACGATTATCGTCTTTCGACGATATTTGCAGTGAAACGTTCAGATACGGGGCCAATTTTTTCTTCCTTCTCCTCCACGGTTTACAAACACGGGCGTCTTGTATGCAGGCTTCACGATACAACATGTAACATTGCAGTAATATTGCGTAGTACGAGCGTATATTGCCATCGGCTGTCAGAGCATGTGATTATCATAACTGCATCGTGGTTTAAGGCGGCCATCCATCACAAAAGACGGACACGTTACTGAGCGACTCTCGTTAGACCACGTAGTGGTTGCATAACAAGTTCGAAAACATTTCGCGAGCGTAATTGCTCGTGGTTTAGAGCATGATACCAATTACACAGAATGCAGCCATGTGCGAAAGATCCACTGTCGCAAACCACTTTTAACTCTACGGACATTGTAGTAATCCACAATTCAAACTTATCGAGCAACATTATACAATAAAAAAATATCCACTGTGTGGGTAAAGTACGACTAAGGACAAGATAAAACAAATTCAGGATGACTGAAACTCGGAACAGATATTAAGAGTACATATACTACTTACCGGAGAAAAGGCGTATGATGTTTCTAGCACGGTCGAAGCATTCCTACTAGACATCTTCAGTACACTCAGCAGTACAATCGAAATGGCGCTTAACACGTGTTCGAGTAAGCGTTGCAGTGATTGTGCGTAAACACAACCATCATCTCTTTGCTTTTCTGATAAGAAGGTGACAGTCTCTATGGTCTTGTTTTGACAGAGTAGGTAATAAAGTTACGATGGTTTATGAAGTTCTCGAAGCATGCTAACGATAACGAGGGAGGCTGTTGTGTGAGCATTACGAATGTAATTTCAGCGAACCGTCGAAAAACAGCAATCCCATCGTCGGCGCCGCGCGATCTTTTGGCGGCGGTGCTTTTCCGTCAGACACCCGAGTGCGGCGGTGAAAAAAACAGTGCATCGCGCTTTAGAGAGTATATATATATATATATATATATATATATATATATATATATATATATATATATATATATCTTTTTAATCGCCTTATCAGCTAAATTGTCTCACTGTGGTAATTTAAATGTTTGGTTAATTTCAAAATGAAAAATTGTTGTACTTGACGAAAACGACCCGTCGAAACAAGGATTTGTCACGTGATTTCTAATAGTATTTGCCAAAATTTTGAACTTTCTTGAGGAAAACAGTAACACTAAGATAACAAATTCAGCATTGTCCGTCCGAAAAAAAAAAGTAATTCTAAACCTGTAGAGCGTGGAAGGAAAATGTTATTTTTTGCTTCGCTGAACGTTAACCATTTATCCTGGCTGCCATCTGAGTAGGGGCAAGATGAAATTAAACGCAGGATAAAACGTAGGTGCATGACAATAAAAGAAAAAAAAAAACAATGTGAAGCCGTACCCACCCTCGAGGTGGATAGGGCTTCACGTCCGAAGCACAATTTCCCACTCCAGCGATTCGTTTTAAACCTCGTCGGTATAGCTGTTGCGGCGAATGAAAAAATATGCTTCTGCTGCGCGAGCCCAGAAGAAGCAGCGGCAGCAGTGACGGCGCTTTGCTTTCCGGGCACGGTGGCCGCCCCAAACGGGAGGAGAAAAGAAGGAAGGGAGCGAAAAGTCAATTTGCCGCGGGCAAAGCGCCGACGGGGAACGCTTGCGGGCACATTCGAGCCGAAGGTATGCGGTCTCAGTGTGTATACGGCGAAGGGAGAAAAGAAGACGCGGAGGCGGAGGAACGGATGATTTGGGGGGCAGTTGTTGCTTCCAGCGCAGACAGTTCTTGAGCCGCGGCTACAGGCCGGGCCCATTCAATGCCACAAGATGTTTTGGACGCGGTTTCCCCCTGAAAGCGGTCGAGAGTGGTCCTGTGTGCGTTGAACTTAAGGCAAGGTATACTGGGGTTGACTGGGCCGTCGCAGGCTCTTAACGTGGACGGAAGTGTCGTCTTCAGGCTGCGTTCGTAGTGGTAGTAAACACTCGTATTTTTGACGTTGTGACGCCCCGCCACGGTGGTCTAGTGGCTAAGGTACTCGGCTGCTGACCCGCAGGTCGCGGGTTCGAATCCCGGCTGTGGCGGCTGCATTTCCGATGGAGGCGGAAATGTTATAGGCCCGTGTGCTCAGATTTGGGAAAACGTTAAAGAACCCCAGGTGGTCAAAATTTCCGAAGCCCTCCACTACGGCGTCTCTCACAATCAAATGGTGGTTTTGGGACGTTAAGCCCCACAAATCAATCAACACCTGTTGTTTGTCGTGCTTGTCGATAAGCTTATATGCAGGGGGTAAGTAAGTTATTCAGCAAATGTAAATTTTGGGGAAACTCATATACTCTTATATTTTTAATGTAACGCCAGTGACGCACTGGGGCGCTGAGCGCTAGCTGAACCAGCAAGCTCTTCACTGTTGAACCTGTTAGCCTTTTCAGCGTCCTTTAAGGCGAATTAACTGCTTGCATGGTGACTACGGGTATGCTTCAATAAGCGCTGGGTCGCGTTCCGTCATTCTCGCTTCGCTCCCGTTCAGATTAGTTGTAACGTCAACGTTGGCGTCATTTGCGTCTCGCTCGCTGGATTCCGTGCCGACTGGTTGTGCCCTCGCGATCTCCGATGACAGCGCAGCTTTGGCTGACTGAGCTGGTCCTGTAGGCCATCTTCTGACGCCGATCCCCGACGGCGATGACAGCGTAGCTCTGGCCGACTGGATTACCCCTACGCCATCTCCGGACGTCGACAAGAGCTCTCGTCGAGTGGTGCCCCGTCCTCGGACTAATGGGACCGTGTCTATCTTTCATATCTTCTCTTTACTTCCGTCGCCCGCTGTCCCTGTGCCTCGCTCTCTCCTTTCTCTCTCTCTATATATACCTTTTAATCCCATTCCTTTAATCCATCCTTACCCCATCCCTTGCGAGCTACTGTTGAGGTGTCGCACCTGATGCAGACAGTTACGGGGCTCACTTTTTTTCTTCTTTTCCCTTTAAGAACCACACATTATTATTATTATTTATTATTATTATTTGATTTGCATACACAGATACGCGATGGCACAGAGGAAATAGGGAGAGAGCAAGCTGCCATCTGGAGGGGCACAACGCCTGCATGCTCACTTTTTCGGGAGGAGGGAAGAAACAGAGGAAACAAAGATTAGAGGGGAGAAAGAGGAAAGAAGATGAGGAAGAGAGAAAAAAAACTGACGAAGACTTTTTTTTTTTATAAGAAAGCCATTTGCAGCAGCACTCCAATCTCTGCCGAGATCGAGATTGTATAGCGGAGCAGCGGGAGCTCAGGACTCGCGATGCCGAGCGCAAACGCCTGCGCGGGCAAGGTGATCCCCGAACTCCGGGCCAGGCTAGCTCAAGCCAAGCGTCGACGTCAAGCTGTAAACCCCGAGGTCCGGAACGCCGACGTCGAAGCCTAGCGTCGGCGTCGAACCGCACCTCCTCTACGAAGAGACGAACGCGAGTCGGCGGCGAGAATGTAGCGAAGCTTTCGAGACAACTGCAGCGACCGGAAACCGATGAATCGACCGCACGATTGGAGCGAGACTTCTTCGACAGTGCACAAACAAAACGTAATCGGATAACACAAACGCTTTATCAAACCGCAGACACTTACGGAAACACCGAGTAAACGTAAACGGAAACTTGGTGTTGCACCCCCAACGCTGGCTTGCACCCCCTCATGGTTCCCTTTAGGTAGAGATCGTGTAATTTTTTTTCTCTCTGCTCTTCACACTTCCGATCTTCACGGCCCATTTCGCATCCGTATAAGCTGAGCCGTGCTGCCGACGAAGGGGTGTGAAATAGTTCCCCCTCCTTCTCATTCATTAGGAAGGATTAGCGTATACGTTTATATGCGGTTGCAGCGCCTGTCGTCGAACGAGGGCGTTGTTGGAGTTTCTTTCCGATTGCATACTCGAGAAGCAAAAACAGCCACAGGTCAGTTTCAGTCCGTCGCTCTTTCGGGGCACATTGAGCAGCAGGAAACAATTGAAGTCAGTCTCGCGCCTTCAATTACGCGACGACTAATCTGGGCGTAAAAACTGTACTCTTAGCAAAAGTTGCTAGTTGTGCTTCCGTGCCAGAGGTGACACGGGGTTCTTTCGTTCAACTTCCTTGCCTCCACTTAGTCGTTCGTTGCGCTGTCTATGCAAAATGCAAAACTCCACGAAACGGTGACAAAGGGAAGCGTATACGTTGGTCTGTGGAAAGTCTGGGAAACATACGTTAATAAGGCGTTCCAGTTCCCAAACGATGTGGAATTTGATGATAAATATAGTTCGTGTTTTACACCACTTGTGTTGTTTTTTGATCACTTCGCATCGCTAATTAAAAAAAAAACTTAGCCCATGCCACACTGCCGTTCGCAACGGACTCGCTGTTGTCCTGTTGGAAGTGGGAAGCTTATTTGGGGAAAAGAAGGAACTGCGAACGCAGATACTTAAGAGGGGCTTAACTGATGAACGGCTCATTGTGTATACTGGCCTGACAAAATGCATCGCAGACGCATGCGCACTTATTCTGCCGTCGCAGGAACGGATTATGCGACTGCTCTGCCTTGTATAGTCGCATCCTGCTGAATAAGCGGGATTTGAAAATTTCGGCCGCTGGATTATAATTTATAGGTCGCAATGCTGCATGGAGCACCGTGCGCGCGTGTTCCACCTTCAGTCTCTCTCTAAAATACTGGATATAATCTTCTGCCCGGTTTCTGCAGAATCCCAACCACCTGTGCTTCCTCTTATATATTGATCTATAGGCCCGACTCTATCGCATGCAATGACTCCATCTATTCGGGCTCCCCTACGATGGATATTTAGTTGATCGTACCGACGCCTGTGCTCGGTTCGGCTTATCGATGTAATATGGAGGAAGCCGCGTCTTGTTTGAGTTTTGTTTTTCTTACTTTGTCGGGTTCGAGCGAAGATTCACCGTTTGAAATCCTTTGGGGTGTGTAGAGGTACAATGTGTACATGTATATAAAAACAGGCGTGCACAGAGGAGTCTTCAGAGGGGTACACTGAAACCCCCCCCCCCCCCAAAAAAAAAACAATATTTACATGCGTTTTGGCACCCGATATGGGAGCCTTGTTCATAATAAAGGTCATAATAAAGGCACACTGTGTTTAAGTACGCCTGAGTACTGACGTAAGCACCAAGAGTACATTGTCGGAAGCGTTCCACCACTCCTGTTCTAGGTGCAGGCTTGATGCAGGCTTCTTTTGGTGCCGTCATGTTCGTGTTGTATAACTCTTCTTGAAATCACCGGCTTCATCGATAGTTGTCACAATCATGACAGCCTGTGTATACAAGACCAAGGAAATTTTTGCTCGGCAGCTTGGCCTTCCCATTGACTGAAGCATTCCTTAGCTTCCAGGTTGGTACGTGCAATATTTATGTCTGTTGCTTCTACGTTTACGTATGCATATATGCTGTTTGGTATACCATATACAGCATATCTGACTTTCCAAGTACTACATAACTCCCGTCGGTAACTTTGTGCATATTTGTATTGGTCGCGATTTTGGTTCGGCTCGAAGGTCTTCTGGTTAGGTGGTTAGGCCAGAACTGCCATCACAACAGGCTTGCCGGGCTATGTCTTGCCTTTAGAAGTTTACCCACTCTTCGTGAACAAAAAACAAACAAAAAGGAACGAGAAACTAGCCCAGCTACTGAGGAAACAATGCCGTTGTCTATACACGTAAGCATTTTTTTTCTATTTTCTCTTGAGATAACGTGGAATTGCGAGCAGGTGTGTTCGGTACGCGTGTATTTTTTATTTGCCGATAACAAAACGTTAATAGTTTTGGATGCTCCCATCATTGCGGACGACATGATTCTGTCAATGCTGGAGCGAAAAGCGTGTTTGACAACTAACTTCTCGCGTCTATATAGAGTCGGTGCGGTGAATTGCGGGATCGATATGTCCACGGAATATCGACGCACCTATCTGTATTGCTTCGTGAACAGTTTCGAAACCCTGTTTTCGCTATTTTTGCTCACCGTAGTAGAAGTTGTTACATTGTTACGCTTATTTTGTAACGCTATACAATATGCTACATTGGTACTGATGCTGCGGAAGAGATCAAGCGAGGAGGTGTTGGGGAGACTCGTTGGGGCTTTTGTGCTTGGCACACTTCGACAGTATTCGGTGTGTGCTCGCAGAGTGCCGTTACACTTTCACACGCCAGTCGTGACTGCGCAGAGTATCGTTGGAGGTGGTTGCGCAAGTTTTAGTGTCCTTGGCAGGCAGCATCTTTGTTAGTACGTGTGTGTGTTCCACTTACATAACACAGTCCTCGTGGTGCAAAGTGACGAATGGAACCGGTGGCCAGAGGGGACGCTAGTCCTGTATTTAGATGGCTTGCACTGACGTCACTGAGACCGCCATCTTGGAGTACCAATATTATTATAGGACGAGAAGTTTGTAAGGTCAGGTTTATCAGTAATTTGCGCAAAACTTTTTTTTTCGCTATGAAAACACATAGGCCAAAAACGTTCCAGTGTAGTCTGCCAGATTGAAGCGTGGTCCACGACGTGGTTATGTGCGGTCACTCGAGTCGAAATGCAAGTATATGTTAGGACATTGCGTCCATAACTTCACTTGCCAATATGCTGAGGCGACCGTACTACACTTCTTGCAGCCCACTGCGCGTACCTGCTGTACACCGTGCGCAACCGGGCGCTCGTCCATGCATCCATCCATCCATCCATCCATCCATCCATCCATCCATCCATCCATCCATCCATCCATCCATCCATCCATCCATCCATCCATCCATCCAGCCGTCCGTCCGTCCGTCCGTCCGTCCGTCAGTGAAATCGGTCGCTGCTCGCCGGAGCGCGCACGGCAACCTGGTCGACCATGCACGCACCAAGCAGGTGGTGGGGGCAATCGCCGAAGAAAATGTCGCGATCGACTCTGACGGGGTGTGGGCTGAGTAATACGCTATACTGCGGACTGGTTTACGTATTTACGCGTGCGTGCGTGCTCTTACGCACTTGGTAGGGGATGGACGCGTCGTCGCGTCTTCCGTGGCAGCGCGTGTACACACACACACACACACACACACACACGCACACACACACACACACACACACACACACACACACACACACACACACACACACACACACACACACACACACGGCTTCGCTGGACGCAGGGTGAAATCGATGTTGTCGGACGGGCACAACACTCATTATGTCGCACCGCTCGTCCCGATGGACCACGGCGCTGATTCGATCAGCCGAACTGCCTATAGGCCCGGCGTCCGCAACCGACCCACTCCTTTTCTCTCTCTCTCTAATACGCGGATCTCGCGCGCGTGTTTGTAGTCCCCGTTGCGGTGTTTTGCGCTCCCCGGGTTGTGATCTGCTATAGAGCGCACGCCACAGGAATGATTTCATCCGGCCACACTCGAACCGCGGTTTTCGCCGAAGGGAGAGAGGGGGGGGGGGGAAGAAAGTGTCGGGTCACATCGCTTGTCGAGCGACCCGTTTCCTTCTCGTGCCGTCGCTGTCGTCGTTCATTGGCGCTTCTTGGAAGCGCGGCCATCTGTGTCTGTATAAACGAGGGGTGAATGTGGAAGACCCCGTATACTGGTCGTCGTCGTCGCAGGCGTTCCCTATATCTCGCATGACTTTTCTCTTGCTCGTCGGCGCTTAACAGAAACAGACAGGACACCCGGCGTTGTTATTGCCACACACGGCAGCTCGCGTGTCTTTGTCCAGCTCTGTCGAGCGTTATTTGACACACGCTCGAGAGTGCAGTAACCGCGGACCGCCAGACCCATTATTGGCATATGCCTCATACTCAGAACTTGCGGCAGTTTGGAGATAGATACAATGGAAGAACGAAAGATAGGTGTGTTCTTACTATCGTGCTTGTGTGTGTGGGGGGGGGGGGGGGGGCGTGTCTGAACATCTGTCTCGTTAATGTACAATTGCACCGCTACATTGGTACGTTTAGCACCGTTAATGGCTGCTGTAATATTAATCGACTTGTTGCATTCTGCGTTATGAAAAGCTGGAGGAGGATTGAAAGAGGAAGGACAGGGAGGTTAGCCAGTTCTCAGACCGGCTGGCTACCCTGATATGAAAAGCTGCGTTTTAAGTATGCTTTATAGAGAGGAAAACTCCAGTTCAGTTTCGTACCTACGGCTGCTTAACTAGTGTGAAACAAAACCATAACAAGTGATCATTCGTCTCCCCCCCCCTCCACACACACGCACTTGAATTTCACCTTTCTCAATATGCGGCCAGAATCGAACCCGCAACCTCGAAGCTACGCACGCGCCGCCGCTGCATATCCAAATTATTCTACGGGTTGGTAGCTTCCGAATCATCTGTAACTCCCACTGTGCTGCCTCGCTTTATCGCGTCGGGCTTTGCCGACTTTCACGTCGTTTCTGAAAGTATATAGTAATCTCGCGAATCGGAGCGCGACTGCTGTTTACGCAATTATTCGGACGAGTGAACGCGAGAATTTATATAGGCCTGTGGCGATATACATCTGACTGGCTCGCGTTGACAACGCAGACGGAATATTTCCATCTCAACGGAACCTTATTAAGCGTGCGAGCTGCTCCCAATTTCAATTTCACGGCCGTTTGACGAGCTTGGTCTGTCATTTCGGCGGGTATATATATATATATATATATATATATATATATATATATATATATATGGAGCTCTCAAAACTAGTCTCGCGAAGCGGCTGACCGTTTGCTTTTCGGGCGTAAGGGACATAAAGATTGGCGGTCCTTGCTCGCCGTGTGGAATATTGCTACATGCACTAACTATATCGTCCGCTCGTTATAGCGAAGTCCGGTCGCGAATAGCTTGTTGCGTACTCCCGCTGCCCATCGAAAGGGCTCGGTTATACTGGCGAGGTTCTTCGGTGGGCTAAGCTCATTTAGGTGGCCCGGCGACACTCGGGGTCCGCGCCGTGGGTCGCCCGTGTAATTACGACGCCACTTCCGTCCTTGCTGCTGTCGTCGTGTACACGCGCGCGCAGAACGGCGAGCCGGGAAGGCAAGCGATGCGCAACTAATGGGAGCGCGCGTTTACAAAAATGAATATAGCTGCTGTTGCAGTATACCATACCAAAGAGCTGCGTTAATGCGGCGATTTCAGCGCGAGTTTTGTGCGAAAGCAAGCGCGCCCCTTGCGATAGTTGCTGTGTATTGACGGAAAATTTTCTTAATATATTTTCCTCGTTTATCAGTTATATGTACGTAATAGTACTGTGATCTTGCTAAAGGGTTATCATGATGGTGTGACGAGCATTGGTAAATGCGCGTTTAACGTGAAAGACCTTATAGTTTTTGGAGGTATGACGTCCCTCGACCATGATATGATTATTAAGGACTTTGTAGTGGAGTGTATCGGACGTTGCGTCCGCCTGCGCTCCTTCAACGTGCGCCGGCGCAATTTGTAGGCCTCCGGCACTTCGCCTCCATCGAAATGTGGCAGCCGCGCCTGGGATTCGAACGCACGACCTTCGGGGGAGCGGGTCGAGCACCGAAACGACCATATACGCCAACCTGAGCGGGTAAACATAAAACCGTTGTCGGCAGCGGTAAATAGCTGCTACAAGTTCGTTTAGCGACGGCTACGTAACAGCAACGCCGTGTAAATTGATGCTATTTTTCGAAGCATGAGCCTGCTTGCTTGACTGCAATTTGAGCATGGTCCAGCGCATAACGGGAAAGAAAAAAGAAAAACAGCCGACCCGGCCAACACAAAAAGATGGAGTGCTTACGAACAGACACGCTGTTTTCACGATAGATTCGCGTCGCATATAGAGATTCAGCGTATATGCGCTTTGAATTTGCGTTGTGTTGGCCGGCTCGGCCTGTTCTTTTCCGTCGCGCGCCGGTCTGGTTCGAGTACGACGAAACAACTCGCTCAATCTACAACACGTGTGGTTTATGATTGACGCTATAGCAGTTGTGGCATAAATTCGTGCAGTATTCAGGGGTTCAATGTAGTTAGCCGATGCAAGCTTGAGGAAAACGTTGTGCTAAGATCAGCAGCGTCGGATATCAACCGAGTTTTAACGCAATCGAGGGCATTAAACAGGAGGACAGACATGAAGTGCATAAACATATAATGGCGTAGAATGTTCACAAGTTGTTCCTCAACGGTAATCCTGTTTTGTTATTCTTTCCCTTTCAGTGAACAGTCTCCCCAATGTTCTCGCGTTGCTATAGCAACCATCATTTGGCCGGTGTACGAACGAAATATTCAACAAGAGCAACGAACCAACCACGCGACGTCTCTTTGAAAAAACGGTCCCACGTGTCTTTCGATGACTTAAATGATTGTGGTCTTAGTTCTCGTCGTAGAAGGAGGTCTTAGCGATCGTATATATATACATTGAGCGTTAATTTCAATATTGCGTATAGGTCAATGTTTCTTTTTGGAACGACGCATCTAATCAACCTCGCTTCACAATGGCGATAGTTATATCGCGATAACACAACGACGACACAGAGACAAGAAGGACAAGAAGGACACGAGCGCGTACTTCTTGTCTCTGTGTCGTCGTTCTGTTCTCGCGCTATAACTATCGTCATGTCATACCAACTAGCCCAAGCTGCCACACTTCTAGTTCTCACGATGGCATCGCTTCGCATACAGAGATACCAACGTGTGCGCGGGGCCTGCTTTGTAAATAATTGATTAATTAGCGTGAAGTTCTTGAAACAGTTAGGAGCACGCAAAGTGCACGACTGGTGCGCTCGGCTCTTACGCCCTTGACGGCCATTGTGAAGGCACGTGCCCTCGGGATTCGAGACGGTGGCCCATTCAGTTGGAGAGGAGCGTCTCAGAAGACCTCCTCGAGGGCGTTCGTCGTGAAGATGCCACAAAAGCGCCCCCCCCCCCCCCCCCCACTTCCCGCCTCGCATCTCTTTGAGGGGCTCGGAGGAAGCGTCGCCGTTTCTGTGTATTGGAAGGTTTTCATTGAGGAAATGTTTTTGTGCTACGACTTCCGGACTCGCGGGAAGCCGTGGCTGTCATGGACGTCGGTGTATACACCTAACCGCTGTGCGCTTCCGCAGTTCGGCACATTCAATTGTCAGCGCATGTCATCAGTGCATGTATATGAATCATATACATGCATGCTCTCACGGTCCTAATACTTGCCTTAACGAGACGTCGTGAGTGACTATGTTGTACGTGATACTGACAGAGAATGAAGTCAAGAGACATTGTGGGAACATTATTTGTGGTTTCGTAACTATAGTGTTTCTTGCTTAAACAGAAAGGAATAAGAGGGTGTTAAAAATGGCGTGTTTTTCCGGTGCTAGGTCCTTAGCCAGGATTTTTTTTGGAGGGGGGAGGGGGGATTACTATTTTTTTTATTCAAAAGTACCTTACAGAACCGACAGGGCATTGTGTAAAGGGAGCACAAAAAGGAATAGATACACGAATATATATATATATATATATATATATATATATATATATATATATATATATATATATATATATATATATGTGTGTGTGTGTGTGTGTGTGTGTGTGTGTGTGTTACTTTTTGAAGACGTGAGAAAACACAGATGATTTTTACGACTTTTCTTCCGTAAAACATCCCCTTCATCCAAATTGGGGGGAGGGGGCGCAGGCCCTACGCCCTCCTCTTGGCTACGGGCGTGGTCGGTGCGACTGATGATCGCACCTACCGCAAGCCTTCGAGTGACACGCTTCACTTTTTGCTTAATTGTATGTCGGTTTTGTAAGTTGTGTAAAACATAAAGTGCGCTCCTCAGACGATCCTTTCGTTGATTTTGTACACATGTGGGTTTGCGTCTGTCCGTATCGTTTGTGTGTATATCTGATCATTGCATTGCCTGCCGTAAATTTATCAAAAGAAATAGCGCTTTTGATGAACAAAGACAGAGGTGTACGGACAAACAAGAGTTAAGCGCGCATGATACACATCGCGAATAACGTTTCGCACTAAAATAACAATGGAATCGTGGTCCACTCTACGCACGATCTCAGCGGCAAATATTGTGAACCCGTACTATCTCGATGTGTGACCCTTTATGCCGTTAGAAATGTATACTTTCAATCAGCAGCGCAACTTTGCGCTCTCCGCAGGCGGCGTTTGATCGCACGACGTGTCACGTAACGCTTTTTTCCCTCCTTCTATATATGGATCGACGCGACGACGTCTTCGTGATCCACGCGAGGCTTTTCACGCCGGCATCGATATTCGCGGGACCCAGTCGTCGCCTCGTCTATCGGTCCGGCCGCGTCAGCGCCGGCTGAAACGGACGTCCGCGACTGCGAGCCGTCATGATCGAGCGGTCGGGTGCGGGCGGAAACATGGGACGCCCAACAGCGCGGTGTCTTACCGTCTTCGTTGGAAGAAGGGGCGCGACATCGTCCGTCATCGGGGTCCGTCTGCGAGGCGATGCGTTGTGTGTGTGTGTGTGTGTGTGTGTGTGTGTGTGTGTGTGTGTGTGTGCGCGCGCGCGCGCATTTCAGTCTTTTCGGCTGCTCAGAACGGATGGGCCATTCGACTCTGCGTGGACGGCACATGTCCGTTTTCTCCCCTTTTTTTATGCCTCCACCTCCCCCGTAAATAAAAGCGCACAAAAGGAACGTCAATCGCTCCCTTTATGTCCCTTTTACGAGTCCATTTGTCCTTTTCATTCGGCATGTATATATAGAGCCGTGGCACTCAGCCGACCAACCGGAGAGACGCCTCATTGTATATATGCTCTTTATTCTGGTTTGGCATGCCTACTGCTTTTCTTTGTTTGTATCGGTGGTGGTGGTGATGGCAACGGTGACAGTGGCACAGTTGTGTATCTGTATCTTTGTCGAATCCTATTGCTTGTTTGCATGCATGATTTTGTCAGTTTGTTGTTTGCTATTGTTATGGTGCTGTTGGCGTCGTTTTTCTGTGTTTCTTTCTTTATGAGTGTTGAAGCTCATCTGTATATAGGGTGACACTATATATATATATATATATATATATATATATATATATATATATATATATATATATATATATATATATATATATAATATCACCCAACGGTCTTCCCGCTTTTTCTGTTGTATATTTCATTCAGCTACAGCACGGCACATGCAGCGCAGTTCCCGCAAGATCTCGTTCTCCGTAGTCAATGATGAGACCGTCCTCTATACGCTGAATGCTCGGCCCCCCAATCTTTGTTTTGTCGCCCGCATCATCTCATCCTGAGCATGTCATAGCGAGCTCGGCCGCTATGCCGCGAATGCGGTCTGGCGCGCCGGGTAAATTTGACGCCTCTCCGTCTCGACCTCCGTGGTTTAATTAAAGGCACAACGTTCTTATTTGCGACGCACTCCGCGCGCTGACGAGGAAGAGTGAAAGAAGTGAGTTAATTGTTGAATCGGGGTATTTACGTTCTTGTTGTGGACATCATGGCGCGTCCCCACTTGGTGAAAAAAAGAAAAAAAAAGAATGCAGACGGCGTGAGAGGTGGCGTCATGCCATTCGTGACTCTAACGCGAATGTGACGACAACAGAAACGCTGTTTTTATGTTTATTTTTTAGTTTTAGGTGATGCTTCTGTCTTTCTTTTTTTTTCGTTCTCGAATTCTTTTCGAGCTCGTTAATATCTGAATTTTGTCTTAATTATAGCGTGTGTCCTGGCTTTCTCCAGAACCAGGCACTTGCCCGTGGAGATATAGTATAGATGCGTGTGTTCCGTCTTCAGTGTGTTTCACGAAGGCTCGTGGTCGTATGGACTTGAATCTCCGCTACAGGTGCTTAGGGATGCCGCATGTTGTGCCATTTCGTTTAGTTGTCCGTTCGGTCGCGAGGCGCGTTAAAGGGCAACGGCGACTACAAAATCTTGTGTATCGCCGAATAACTGATCGAAGTTATGAAAGCATGCTCCTAGCAATTACGGGGACGTAAACCCCGATAGCACATCCCATCCTACGATTTGTGTCTTCGAATTGCCTAATCACCTTTATCATCATCGTCGTCGTCATCATCATAAAGATAGGTTATTTAGAGTTTTGTTTTTTTGCGCGAAACTATTCAACACTGGTTATACTTATAGCCGCTCGCTATGCATAGGTGTACTCTACACAAATAAGTATGTCATTGCATCAACAAATTGTGTTAAGGAAGTATAGATAATTTTTAAGGCACATTTCGATGAGGACAAGAGATCTATTCCACTCGGCATTAGGCAGTAAACCAAATACGTGGCTGATGGATGACCTCGCCTATTCTTCGTTTTGTTCCTCCGGCCTCCTCCGGATCTGTGGACGTAATGTGAACAGATCGTGGTCGGATGCGTACACCGAAGCGTCCCCACAACGATTCGTTGAGCTCCTGCTTCATCTCCATCCTCTAATCTACGGCGTGTTGTGGTCTGGGTCCTGTGGGTCTCGTCGTTGGTAGCTGGCTCCCATCGGACTCGTCCCTTATAGCGAGAAGCAATGCTTATATGGGAAAACAGAGAACAGACGTTTATTTACATTAGAGAGAGGTCAATAAGAAAGTTTAGATATATAGTGGCGTTCTTCGTACATGGCGAGTTCTCCACTCGAAAAAGCACCGAATGAGCCGTGGGGGCTCATTATAAAGGGTCTGTCCTCCCCAGATCCCTAGATCGGGGACCGCGTACAGATGGCACCGTCCAATCACGGACCACACATTACCCGCGAGGGTGACGAGCACGCACGGTCCACGCGAACGTTCAAAACTGAAGCGTGGTCACCGCACGGCCATGTGGCACGAACGCGGCTCCCCCCCCCCCCCCGTCAAGGTGTGTCGCTGGGCGAGGGGTCTGGAGTTGATGACTGCATCCATCGAAAGGGCCGCCGTAAACAAGCTTCCAAGGGTGCCGAACGACTCGTTCAATTAGCGGGACGATTCCCGGCCGCCGCCGCCGCCGTCATCTTCCAAAGAAGAAGCTGCACCGGTGGTCTCCCGAACTGCTCACGGCGCCGCGGCGGCAGGACGCCGCACCCTCCGGCCAGGTGGGAACAATACATGGCGGACACCGGCCGCCCACCCGTTTGGCGACTCAAAAGGAACATCAAAAGGAACGCCGATCCATTGTCAGACCTGGCGCCGGTCCTAACAGCCTCTCCGCCGGGGAAAGAAGATCCCGAGGTGCAGTGGCCAGCAGGTACTGTGCAGCGGGATCTGTATTGCAGCTTGTCGGCTCTTCCTCTATTATTTTTGTCCCGAACACTGGATCCGATGATCATTGACCAAGAGGGCGTTGCTCGCAGGGATGAGGTGACCCCTCTCCACCATATTTTCCGCCCACCACCAATGAGGAACTGCGGAAACTGCGCCGAAAGCACACCCACACACGAGCAAGCACACGGCAATTCCCTACTCAGAATCACCAGACTTAGATTCACCTGTGGAAGTCATTTCCTTCTACCTCAACTTTATTCCTGTGGCCCCCGCCGAGTCGCAACACCACATCAGCCACTTTTGAAGACATTAAACAAAACACTTGACACATGTTTGGATAAATACAGAAAACTAGTGGGCCTCAAATCGAGGATAGAAAGCAGAAAATCGTTTTGAAGCCCTCGGGGTACTAGGGACAACGACTCAGACCATCTGCGTTGCTGTTGAGTTTACCCTTCTTGTAATGGATATCAAAGGTGTATTGTTGAAGAGCTAAGCTCCAGCGCAAAAGACGGCCGTTTTTCGATGACATGGACCGTAGCCATGTGAGGGGACAGTGGTCAGTCTCTATTGTGAACCTAGAACCGGCGATGTAGCAAAAGTTGTTGTGGTCTGGGTCCTGTGGGTCTCGTCGTTGGTAGCTGGCTCCCATCGGACTCGTCCCTTATAGCGAGAAGCAATGCTTATATGGGAAAACAGAGAACAGACGTTTATTTACATTAGAGAGAGGTCAATAAGAAAGTTTAGATATATAGTGGCGTTCTTCGTACATGGCGAGTTCTCCACTCGAAAAAGCACCGAATGAGCCGTGGGGGCTCATTATAAAGGGTCTGTCCTCCCCAGATCCCTAGATCGGGGACCGCGTACAGATGGCACCGTCCAATCACGGACCACACATTACCCGCGAGGGTGACGAGCACGCACGGTCCACGCGAACGTTCAAAACTGAAGCGTGGTCACCGCACGGCCATGTGGCACGAACGCGGCTCCCCCCCCCGTCAAGGTGTGTCGCTGGGCGAGGGGTCTGGAGTTGATGACTGCATCCATCGAAAGGGCCGCCGTAAACAAGCTTCCAAGGGTGCCGAACGACTCGTTCAATTAGCGGGACGATTCCCGGCCGCCGCCGCCGCCGTCATCTTCCAAAGAAGAAGCTGCACCGGTGGTCTCCCGAACTGCTCACGGCGCCGCGGCGGCAGGACGCCGCACCCTCCGGCCAGGTGGGAACAATACATGGCGGACACCGGCCGCCCACCCGTTTGGCGACTCAAAAGGAACATCAAAAGGAACGCCGATCCATTGTCAGACCTGGCGCCGGTCCTAACAGCCTCTCCGCCGGGGAAAGAAGATCCCGAGGTGCAGTGGCCAGCAGGTACTGTGCAGCGGGATCTGTATTGCAGCTTGTCGGCTCTTCCTCTATTATTTTTGTCCCGAACACTGGATCCGATGATCATTGACCAAGAGGGCGTTGCTCGCAGGGATGAGGTGACCCCTCTCCACCATATTTTCCGCCCACCACCAATGAGGAACTGCGGAAACTGCGCCGAAAGCACACCCACACACGAGCAAGCACACGGCAATTCCCTACTCAGAATCACCAGACTTAGATTCACCTGTGGAAGTCATTTCCTTCTACCTCAACTTTATTCCTGTGGCCCCCGCCGAGTCGCAACACCACATCAGCCACTTTTGAAGACATTAAACAAACACTTGACACATGTTTGGATAAATACAGAAAACTAGTGGGCCTCAAATCGAGGATAGAAAGCAGAAAATCGTTTTGAAGCCCTCGGGGTACTAGGGACAACGACTCAGACCATCTGCGTTGCTGTTGAGTTTACCCTTCTTGTAATGGATATCAAAGGTGTATTGTTGAAGAGCTAAGCTCCAGCGCAAAAGACGGCCGTTTTTCGATGACATGGACTGTAGCCATGTGAGGGGACAGTGGTCAGTCTCTATTGTGAACCTAGAACCGGCGATGTAGCAAGCTAGCTTCTGCACAGCCCAAACAACGCAGGCACATTCCTTTTCTGAGGCACTGTATGCTTCCTCACGAACAGAAAGCTTTCTACTGGCATACAGTACAGGGTGTTCCTGGTCGTTCTCTCCCCTCTGACAAAGCACGACACCCATACCCCGGTCGCTGGCGTCACACTGAAGAATGAACGGCTTAGAGTAGTCAGGCGCGCTCAACACTGGCTGACTTTTTAGTGCCTTCTTTAGCGTAGAAAATGCATGTTCCTTGGCCCCATCCCATTTTACGGTCTGGGGTTCCGTCTTTCTAAGAGCGTCTGTCAAGGAACTTGCAATGTCAGAGTAACGCGGGATATACCTTTGATAATAACCGGCCAATCCAAGAAACGACCGAATGTCTTTCTTGGTTCGTGGTTGGGGAAAGTTGTCTATTGCGGCCAGCTTTACTTCTGACGGCCGGCGGTAGCCTTGGCCTATTACATGCCCTAGATAAGCTACCTCAGCGCGCCCCAATTGGCATTTCGCAACCTTCACTGTTAAGCCGGCCTCACGCAGACGACATAGCACAGCTCGCAAGTGTTTCATGTGGTCTATCCAGGAAGAAGAAAAAATAGCAATATCATCTAGGTACGGGAGGGCAAAGTCCTCCATACCCTGTAACACTTTGTCCATTAGGCCAGAAAAGCAATAAGGGGCATTCTTTAATCCAAAACTAAGGACCTTCGGCCGAAATGTTCCCATCGGGGAAATAAACGCCGCAAGCCTACTAGCCCTTTCAGTTAGAGGCACCTGCCAGTATCCCCTGACTAAATCCAAAGTCGAGATGAAATTGGCACTGCTGACTTGCTCAAGCCTTTCCTCAATATGCGGAATTGGATAAGTTTGGTCCTTTGTAATCGAGTTGAGCCTCCGATAGTCAATACACGGTCGCGGCTCTTTCCCTGGGACCTCAACCAAGATCAGAGGCGAGGAGTAATCACTCTCTCCTGGCTCGATCACTCCTAGCTCGAGCATTCGGTTTATCTCCGCGGCCATTATTTCCCGTTGCCTCGGGGAAACGCGGTAAGCTTTAGAACGAATTGGTTCCGAAGATGTCAGCTCAATATCATGAACTAGGGCTTTGGTTCTGCCAGGTTGTGTCTGAAAATGTTTCTTTAAAGTCAAACAATAGTTCCTTCAGTTCCGCTTTCTGATCTGGCTCCAACTCCGCCTGCTCTACCAGGTTACTAATAGTCTCGCCAATGTCTTTGTTTTCTGTTGTTAACTCCGGGAAATCAATAGGCATTTCTTCCGGTTGATTGAGCGACATGTTTACAACGGCATGCCTCTGCTGGTACGGTTTGAGCAGATTAGTGTGGTACACCTGTTGCGTTTTACGCCTTCCCAGTCCAGTAACCAAGTAATTTGTGTCTGACAATTTCTGAACTACCTCAACAGGTCCCTCCCACTGGACCTGAAGTTTATTCTTCAGTGAGGGTTTCAGTATCATCACTTTTTCCCCTACTCGAAAGCTTCGCGTCCGGGCTGTCTTGTCATAATAGCGCTTAGCGTTGTTTTGAGCTCTGCGCATTTCCTGCTCCGCTAGTTCTTGAGCTGCGTGAAGTCGGTCTAACAGCTCAAGCACGTATGCTACTACCGAAGGGTCGTCCGCCCGGCCCTCCCAAGATTCTCGAACAATGCGAAGTGGGGAGCGAAGAGCACGTCCGTAAACAAGCTCCGCAGGCGAAAACCCTGTTGATTCGTGAGGAGCGATCCGAAGCGCGAACATAGCTGCGGGCAAGCAAGCCTCCCAATCCTCTTTTTGCTCATAACAAAGGGCGCGTAGCAGCCGTTTCATGACTGAATGTACCTTTCTACAGCATTTGACTGAGGGTGGTACACTGAACTGTGGATGATTTTAACGCCACACTTTTCTAGAAATGTCGAGGTTAGTGCACTTGTAAAAACAGATCCCTGGTCGGACTGAATTTCTGCGGGGAAGCCTACACGTGCAAAGATAGATAAAAGCGCTTTAACTACCTCCTCCGAGCTGAGCTCCTTTAACGGTACTGCTTCCGGGAATTTCGTGGCCGGGCAGAGCACTGTGAGTATGTGCCGGTACCCGGACTGCGTTACAGGAAGTGGACCCACTGTGTCTATAACTAGCCTGCGAAACGGTTCTGTGATAATGGGGACCAGCTTCATAGGTGCTTTAGCCTTATCCCCTGGCTTGCCAACGCGTTGGCACGTGTCGCAGCTTCTTACAAATGCCTCCACCTCCCGAAAGCAGCCGGGCCAGTAAAACTCCCGTAACAAACATTCTTTTGTTTTTTTGATGCCGAGATGCCCTGACCACAAACCTCCGTGGACCAGGTGCAGCAGCTCCTCGCGGAAAGGATACGGTACGACTAGCTGATTAAACCGAACTCCTTTTCGACTTGTGTACTTTCTGTACAAGACGCCCCCCTTCTTGGTGAACTGAATGTTTTGCTTAGCCACCCCTTCCTTCGCGTCTGGCGTTAAGTTACGGAGAGTGGAGTCATTTTCCTGTTCCACTATCAGTTCTGTAGGACTTACATTTAACAGCTTTATAGTGCATTCTACTTCTCGAGATGCCTCGGATTCATCCGGTTTCTTACATCTTTCTTTAGATATTGTGTTTTGAGGCCTCCATTATAGGGCGGTCCAGTTTCGTGCCAGGTAAAGAAGGCTCTGCCGCTGAAGCTGTTTCGTCTGCCACCGGATCTTTACAAACTGTCTGAGCGGCGAGCTCCCTTGCTTTGGATCGAGTTAAGGCCTGTACGATACCCTCACTGAACCCAATTCCTTTTTGTCGCAGCAAGTACTCTGATTTATTTGAGAACAAATACGGGTATTGCACTGGGAGATGTGCCGAAACGGCAGCTTCAGTGTCTAGAACACCGAAAGGGCCTTCGATGCGGACTCTTGCTACTGGGAGACAGGCACTGTTTGTCTCTACTGCTTGTCTTATCCACGCGCATTCTCCTGTAAACTGACTCTCCTCGACATAGGACGGGTGCACTACATCCATAGTGGCGGCCGAATCGCGGAGCACGCGGCACGGTTGGCCATTCACGACTAGGTCTCGGATGTAATGGTTCTAGCAATTTCATGTTTTCGTCATTACTACAGAGTGACATTAACACAACTTTCGGGTTCTTACAACCCAAAGAAATATGCCCCGTCTGTTGGCAGTTATAGCAAACTATCGGCTCTTGGCCTCGAACGCCTTTTTCTGTTGCCCTTCCGCCCTTTTCTCGGGTGCTTCTTCCTTTCTCTTGTTTTTCTCATCACCGCTTCCTTTGGAGTCTAAACCCTCCTTCGGCATATACCGACCCGACTTTGTCCATCGCGGAGGCTTGTCGGCCCGATATTTACTAATCTCCCTCCTAGGGACATCCTTGCCTTCGAGGGCACGGCGATTTACGTACTCCTCTGCGAGCTCTGCCGCTCTCGTGATAGTATCTACTCCTTGTCTATCCTGAACCCAGTACCTAATGTTTTCAGGTAGACGCCGAAAGAATTGTTCCAACGCAAAAACACTGCAGAGTCTTTTCCGCGTCGCCAAGCGCACCCTCCTCTCTAAGCCATTCCTCCAGATTTACCTTTAAGGTGTACGCAAACTCTGGGTATGACTCGTCTTTGGCTTTCTCGATCTCACGAAATTTTCGCCTCCTGAAC